>BLSH010264502.1:66310-86126 GCA_018402905.1 Glandirana rugosa
TAGTAAAAAGAAAGATACTTAAGCAACACCAGAAGTGGGGGGGCAGCATTTCATTCTTGGACCCAAGCAGCACATCTGTCTTGGGTCAGCCCTGCTGACTAGTATTCCAATGTTTCTCTTCTCCCTCAGTTTCTCTCCATCAGTCAGCTAATGTGACCCCAGTGCTGAGGGAGAGGATCACAGGAGGGTCAAACAAGGATGCTGTGGAGGCGACAGACATCCTCCTTATCTACTGATGACATCATTGTTTGTTAGGATGCCAGTGCCTAGAAAGTTGTAATGGTGCACAATGAAAACCCATGCCTTTGTGTACCTAAAAGGCAGGCTTGATCCACCTGCTGGCTTATATACAATTTTTGATCAATTTTTAGGCATTTTGTCAAGGCATCCCTGAAGAAACCTCAAGGCACCCCAGGGTGCCTGGCACCCTGGTTGAAAAAGGCTGATGAAGACCACAACGAATTCATAGAAAGAAAAATGATTGGTTAAACCCACAACTTCAACTTTATAATGGCTTTTCGAAATAACCAGTGCAATCATTTTTATGTTGGACTAAAAGTGCAGTATAACACTTTTGGTAGATCAGTAGTACATTTTATAAAGGTCTATTTCATAGAGGTCCATAAAAGAAGAGGCACGATTGAGGAGGAAAAGGGGGCAGAAGGAAAATCCTTTCAAATAAGGTACAGTTGGAAATAATACACACTATTAGATTTTCTGCAGATTTTTGTCTTCAGATTTACCAAAACCATGTAGTGTAAGGACCTGCCTGTATGCATACAAATTAAAACTCTTAAGGTTTGACCTCATATTATATGATTTTGGTAAATCTGAATACAAAACTCTGAAGAAAATCTAATAGTGTGTACTGGGCCTTAATGTGGACAAACAGCACCCTACTGAACAAACTATGGCTATAGCAGGCACCACAATACCCCATAGTCAATGTCAGTCTGATGGATGGGGTTGGATTTTCCATTTGGCTCTATGTCTAGTGTTGTCAAGGTTTTAGCCCATACAGAAGGGAGAATGTACACAATCTTAGGCAAAACAAAAAAGCAAACAAAAATCTCACTAGGGATACACTGAAAATTGGTAATGTGCTCATCCAGTCTCTTTAGATTCTCCACCCACCTTGTTCTCAAAGAAGCACTGCATTTTATTAAGATTTTTCCAGAAATATGGGCCCACCACTGATTTCTGTCTGCATTGTGGCTGCTCATATTCTTCTCTGGCGATGGTGCTGATGATGTGCAGCAGACACTGGAGCAGATGGATGCAGACAGGAAGTGGCTGAAGGAAGCTGGGGGAGATCAGCAGCACTGAGGTGCTAAAATAGATGGAGAAGCTGGGGGGACTTTTGAATGTAGTGAGGAGGAAGATCGGATGAGGTATCCATGTTTTGAAGAGAAGGCTCAGCCTTTTCTCTTTATCTTTTTCCCCTCGATGTGTGCTGCCAATAATATGCATATTATGGGGTATTTAGAATGTTCTTTCTTTTGCATATTTTAGGGATACTATCTGTGTTTTTTATTGTCTTGTTTTGTTATGTGTTTTCCCCCCTAAATTTAATGAAAAAGAGTTTAAAAACAAATTTAGTGATTGTTTCTAAGTAATTTTATTTACGGTATTCAATTTCTTTTTGGTAACCGAATACATCTTTCAAAGTAAGATCCACGTTGCACACTATCAGCAATTTTGTTGCTAACATAAATTTACAAACATAATTGGTATCTGTAGTAAATGCTTATCTCTTGTTCAGCCAGCTCTGCGGACCTTCCCTCTTTTGTGAAGGAAGTTGTCACCTTATTTTCTTCTCAAGTCTCTGGGATTGTCAATCACCTGGTCCCCCCTGCTGTGATCAGTGATCCCTCCCCATATATCACTATAGGGCATGAAAGGAATGTTAAAAATAAATTGGAAGTTAACGGTGTCAAAGTTAAGTATTTACTATCTTCTTTATAAGTACAGGTATTATTTGTGACTTTATTTAAAGCAAAACTAAAAGATTAAACAGAACAGTTATTTCAATGGGTTTAGTTCTGTTTTAAGTCACTTTAACAATGACCACAGCTGTGACTTCTGGTGGTGCTATTGTTGCCATGCATACTGTAGTAAATGCATGCTATTACTGAAGATCAGTGTATGCTGAGTCTCCACACAGCACCAGTGGCGGCTGGTGGTATGATGGTCGGTCGCCAGCCCCACACTTACCCCATCTAGGTAGTGGGCTTCCTCCGGGAGGCGGCTTTACCCTGCGTCTCCTCCATCCTCGGCTTCGTGGCGGCGTGGCTTCCCCTGCCTCTCCCCCCTCCTCGGTGGCCAATAGGATCACTTCTCTTGGCCAATCGGGTCTCAGGACCCACTTCCTGAACCGGGATTGGCCAGGAGGAGAATCAGGAAGACAATTCGCTATTGTCACACAACTGGGTGGACTCTAGGTCCAATGCCCTGTGCCCTGAGCCCATCCTTTTTTTAAGCCAGTTAGAGACTCAGGCTCTAATCACATGCTTCTAAAAAAAAAAAAACCCATTGAAATCCATGTGTCTGGCCACCTGCATGTAGATTAGGGGCCGGACACATGGATCAGATGGGCGGCGGACAGGCCACTGCTGCACAGCACTCCTCAGCAACCTTCCCAATACTTTGTTGACAGCCACAAGCATGACGTCCAGAGGCAGGGACATGATGGGACTTATAGTTCTGCAACAGCTGAAGGGCTTAAGTTTGTCTACCCCTGCTCTAGGTAGATCAGCCCCCTGCAGTATAATACTATTTTCAATAATATTCATGAAATTAAAAGAAATCATAATAATAGGGGAAGAGAGGCCAGAAACAAATGAAAGCATACTTACGTTGATGGTCAGTGTACTATCCCCTTACATAGGTGGTTGGTAAAAAAGAGTGCCCCCTTACATTGGTGGTCAGAGCCAAAAATGTGCCAAGTCAGTGGGAAGCATTCATCCCTTACAGACAACTTTCAAGGTAATCACTGTTAGACCGACCATACATGGATCGAAATTCCTCCGGTTCAGCAGGGACTGGACGAATTTCGAACTATGTATGGATAGGCTGGTTGTTAGATTGTGTACACTTGTGTAGACTTGTGTACAAACAATTTGTATGCAACCAGCCTGTCAGGTTTTTTCCAAATGATCAGTGCAGCAGGAAGGCTCTCCGATGTCAAAATACAATAACTCAACAGGAATGATTCCCCCATCCACCTCAAATTTGTGTATGAGAGTATTGAATCATTGTTTTACTTTAACCTGCTGTTTGAAAAAAAAAAAATCAATGCATGGGCTGCTTAAGAGAGGACAAGCTTCCCCGGGGAACTGCATTTTGTTTTCCAAAGTGACATTGGCCACAGCACTATGCAGGGACCATCATGTGGGAGGTCAATCCACTTCTGCTCAAGGAGCGCATAGCAACTGCTGGAGGAACCCTGGTTGAGAATGCCTGTCTTAGGCAAACTAAAGCCAGCCATAGAAGAATCAAATCTCGATTAGTTCAGCAGGACTGGTCGAGATTCAATCAATGTATGCGAAGGCTGGTTGTACTGACGTCAAACCATCGATCAACTTCAGTACAACCAGTCTATCAGATTTTTCTGCATAATTGCAATTTGCACTGGTAATCATTGTGCTCTGCCAGCAGGGAAGGCTTCCCACCGGCTGCATGCCATAGCACTGCGGGAGGGGATCCCCAATCAACACTGAATTTGTTGATGGGTGAATAGAGAGAGCTCTTAAATAACTAGCGGGCTGGGCCACCCTGTAATCTTACCGGGTGGACCACCCCTTGTGACATTGACCAAGGGCATGCTGGGTTGGTTGTATAGAGAGGCACTTGAGATATAGCCAGAGCCTCAAAGATGCATCCTGGGAAGGCTGGTTCTAGGAAAATCACATTTATAAACTGTCAAATGTTCAAAAACATTATTTTCTAAAGATAAGTGTAATGTTGTATATCGCATGTGCGAGAGGAGGTGCATGATGTCATCACCTCATTTGCATATGCATCGTATGACATTGCACTTTTGGAAAAAAAAACCCTTTTCCCTCCGAGCAAACTCTCGCAAGGTGTGGTGCTTGCATGAGATGAGGCACAAACATCACTGGTGGGATGGCAGAGAACCAGGGTTAAGAAGCTGGTCATGATGTCTTTTTTTAAAATAGCGAAGTGGGAAGCATAATATGGGCAGGACAGACCAGTGGCAGAGTTGAAAACCAGTAAAGAAGAAGCTTGTTCGTATAGGTAAGTCAGCTTCTTTCCCTATCAACATTTCAATGGCTCTGACAGTGTATTGGGGTCAGGGGAAGGTTTACTTTAACGCAATGTATGTGCTGTAATGTGCGTTAATGCACGTGCATCGTTTAGGTGTAAACGGCCTTTATTCTTCTTCTGAAATCAGCCCTGCTAATACATATTTCATGAAGCTCAGAATAAGCCTAAATGCCCAGAGACCTCCAGCTATGCTATCAGTACTGCTTGACGTCTGCGTACTGTGTAGCGGTCAATATGTTTTTATTTAATTCTATATTTCAGGCATGTTGTTCCTCCACCTTCTTGACATCACAAAGCGTACTTTAGGATCTGCTCCTCCACCCCCCTCCCCTTCCATATAGTCATTTGGAAAACAGCTGTGAACAAGGAAAAAAAAATCATTTTATTTATGTTTTACCATTCCATATTTCCATGGCTGTAGTATTTTTTCATTTCTAAATGTCTTCCGATTGCAATATAGATTGTTAGAAAAAAAAAGAATACGCAAGCCTCATTAGGAGGAAAACACACTCCAGGGTATAGTGTGGTGCTTTTTATACACGCCGTCAGGTGGCTGAATTTTGACATAAAAGATTATAATATGCAGCCTATTAGTTGGCCTCCATTAAGACCACATGTTCAGTTACATGTTTATGGTTCTCGGTGGAGCCACACATAGAAAGGATCTCATACTTTTGGAATATAAATCTTGGTCCTGTTATAGCTTTATTATAAAGCTCCATGTTTACTGTGAACACCGGGGCTGCATAATGACAATCCCATCTCCAAAGAGCTTACAATTTAATAGGGTGTACATGTACGCGGGTTGGTTGGACAGATCGAGCCTGTTGTTATATTTCATCCTTGGACTTGTTAACGCTTTCCAAAAGGCCTAAACACTTGAGTCACATATTACGGCTTGCACTTGTGCCAGAACTTGTTTCTCTGAAAGCTATGCACCGTGCTTTGCCAAAAGACAACGGCAGAGGATGTTACAACTAAAGGCAGATCCCACCGCTAATTTTCAAAATTATATTTGAGAGAAAACAAAGGAGAAGACATTCTGGATTATTTATTGGGTTGATGCATGGAACATTGAGTATGTACAAGGTTCAGTAATCCATGGCAACCAATGAAAAGTCACCTTGACTTTTTCACCTTGACTGAGGGCAGTGCTAATAAACAGCAATGCCCCACTGGGTTTGGCATGCACTTTGCAAGTGGATAGGGTAGGGAGAGGAACCCCATCTGGTAAGGACAGAGTACTAGAGAATAGAAAAAAGTCACCTTCCAGCTCACCACCTCTTCAGTAAATGACTGGTAAGACCCATTTAGCTTGTACTGTGTTCGCTGTACCTGAGGACACTCTGCTGCACAACTCCATTAGTTCATAACCTTCTGGTAGCAACCGGCTAGCCATACTGCTCTGCCCTTTAGAACAGTGGTAGCGTTTGGCTGGGATCCATATTGTGCCTGAGCATAGCCATCACGCTACTGGTTACTGGGAGTTAGTGAACCTGCTACTGGAATTTATTGAACCTGTTACTAAACGTTACTGCACCTGTTATTGAGAGTTATTGAGCCTGTTGCTGATTATTACTGAACCTGTTAATGAGCACTCACTTCTGTACTGTACGTGTCAATGTTAATGGTGGAAGTGCATTCAACCAAATATAATATTGTGAATCTAGCTTGGGCTCTGAGTGTACTAATTCTTCATACTCTGTACCATACCTCTGACCTTGCCCATAACTTGGCACAGTTGACAGAATACGCTTAGCCCATCTGCTTATGTGGACGAGAGCCTAGTAAACATCATGGTACATTTTGGAATAGCCCTAGCCTTTGTTCCCTTGTTCATTGGCTTCGATTTTCCATCAATGGACTGGGATGAAAGGTTGGAGAGTGTTGTATGCCTGTAACAAATGCCCACCAAGTTAATTTCTGAGTTGGCAGTAAACTTTTTGGAAGGTGGTGCTCTTCAAGCTATCGTGATGCTGCCGGAAGGGAGGGCCTCTTTGGAGATAATATTTCACTGACTGAGCTACGGCGATGGTTCTTCATGCACAGATAACACCAGGGTGAGAATTTAACACATTTTCCCATGATCTTGCAAAAGCTATGGAAGAGGTTGGAAAAGAAGGATGCCCAGGGGTGTGCTGACATAGGTGTTCCAGATAAGATGTTACAGGACCAGTTCCTTGGTGGGGTGGCTGCCAGGCCTGTACGGAAGGCCCTGAAAAAGCAGATGAGATCCCATCCCACTCTTAATTTCAATGACATTGAGCTGGAGGCAGTGGCAAGGGTTCAGGAAGATGACAAAGCCACCGTGGTGGTAACTAAGAAGAGAGAGCCACTATTCTCTATGGAAGAGACCCTGGCCTCTTCCCCATCTAGGTCTTAGAGGTAGCCATATAAAAATTGACACAGTCTATGGCTCACATGCAACAAGAGATGACTTTGTTCAAGTGGAAACTTATGAAGGTCTTACAATGAGGGAATCTCTTATGGAAAGGACCCTGATGAGGATTGAAAGTGCTGGTGGTGCAGACGTTATGGGAATCTTTCCCAAAGCTGTAGCTGAGAAGAGGCCAGAGGCTCCCCTCACAAATTGTTAAGCTAAAAGTTTCTGGGGCACAGGGGCCACCCTCGGGATCCACCTCAGTGTGTTCCAAATCTATTGATATCATGGTTTCTCTGAGCCCTGTAGTCAGGGCAGTGATAAATGGACAGCAGGTTTAGTGCCTAATTGACATAGGTTCTCAAGTGGACCATGGAGTACAACTTTTAACTAAAATAGCATGGTGCGCAGAACCAGTAGGATGCCTCATGGCTATTTCTGAGGGAAGCCAGCAGCTTCCCTATTGTGGTAGAAGTAGTCACCTGCATGTCAGTGCAAGTGTTTGACCAAACAGTGGAGTGGGTAGGAATAGTAATAAACAGCAGCCCTATTGTGCCCACTGTGCCATTGGACTTAGACATCATGAACATCTCCAAGGACTTGACTTGACCTGGCTTTTGACCAGGAGTTCCCATGATTCTGTCAAAGGACATGATGACCAGGTGGTGTGGCAGAACCAGATCCATGCTTGTGAGCTGCATAGGTGGGGGAGCCGGCGTCAACCATAAAAGGTGAGGGTGGTCTGCCTGCTGCCAAAACAAGAATTAGTCTTCCTTCTCCCCATTGGGGCTTGGAGGAAGCTACAAGGGTCCACTGTCATAGTGGAGCCTTGGAGAAACAGTGAGGTGGCCGGGCAGTGGCTGACAGCCAAGGCTCTTTCCAAGGTCCCTCAGGCCAAGGTGCTTATTCAGTTTATGTACTTAGGCATGCTTTTTTTCGATTGGTATTCTGTATGAATCCCACAGGTGGCAGCTTCTTAAATGGCTCAAAAAGGCATGAAAAATAAAAAGTAAACAGAAAAAGTGCATCACTCGCAGTATAGTATTAGGTTAAACATAGTCAAACAGGAAACTGTACAGTATTGCACTCACATATGATAAGTGGGACACAGGCATTAATCAAAATCTCCAACAGGGGGCATAATTCTTTTGGACCCCAATGGGAAGGATGCACTGGTGGATGACCTCAGAATGGAAACACTCCAAGGTGTTCAAAGTAGAAATAAAGAAAGAGTGAGCATGCCACTCTCAGTGTAGCATTTATTGAGAAATGCTAAAAATAGAAAAATACAATATTGCACTCACATATGGAAAGTTAGAAAACAAGTATCACTAACGTTCCAGCAGGTAGTATCATTCTAATGATCCCAATGAAGAAGCACATAAGGGATGGAAGCAGTGTAGCATAGACAGGAACTAGGAAGAGCCAGCTGTAACTGTGTAGATGGTAGCCACCATCTACAGTGTAGCATAGATAGGAGTCAAGAACCAGGAAGAACCAACTGTAACTGTGTAGATGTCCAGGCCATCCACCAGTAGAAGCACTTCTTCCTTTCTATGTGCTTCTCAATTGGCATTAGAGATGGGCCGAACTACCCCCTGTTCGGTTTGCGCCAGAATTCTCGAACATCGAGAAAGTTCAGAGCCAAATCACGAACCACATTAAAGTCTATGGGACCTGAACTGGAAAAATCAAAAGCGCCCATTTTGAGGGCTTTGATACAAGATATTGGTCATACAAAGGGTATGGGGGTCCGGGTACTGGCCTGGGGGACGTGTATCAATGAAACAATTTGTAAAAAACATAACTTTTAAATGAGCAGTGATTTACTGATGCTTAAAGGGAAACAATACAAATAAAAAATTCCTTTAAATACAGTACCTGGGAGATCCCCTTAGTCTTCCTGTAAAGTGGCACAGCTGTACCGTATATAGAACCCACTGCAGCAAAAATTACATTTATAAAGGCAAAAAAATGACATTCTCCCTGCAAGCTTTCTTTATTTTATAAACAATGGCTTGGGGAACCAGTCTGTATGATGAGGCCACAATTTAGTGCACTTGGAACAAGATTAGAAATTTTTTGGTTAAATTTGGGTTACTCTTCCCCGACTTTGGGTATAATTAACAGGTGTGGAAAAATTGGGCTTTGAGTGTTGGTGATGCCTTCACATCTTAACCTTATAGAGGTACTGTTGATGAATATACAGGGTGGGCCATTTATATGGATACACCTTAATAAAATGGGAATGGTTGGTGATATTAACTTCCTGTTTGTGGCACATTAGTATATGTGAGGGGGGAAACTTTTCAAGATGGGTGGTGACCATGGCAGCCATTTTGAAGTCGTCCATTTTGAAGTCGTCCATTTTGAATCCAACTTTTGTTTTTTCAATAGGAAGAGGGTCATGTGACACATCAAACTTATTGGGAATTTCACAAGAAAAACAATGGTGTGCTTGGTTTTAACGTAACTTTATTCTTTCATGAGTTATTTACAAGTTTCTGACCACTTATAAAATGTGTTCAATGTGCTGCCCATTGTGTTGGATTGTCAATGCAACCCTCTTCTCCCACTCTTCACACACAGATAGCAACACCGCAGGAGAAATGCTAGCACAGGCTTCCAGTATCCGTAGTTTCAGGCGCTGCACATCTCATATCTTCACAGCATAGACAATTGCCTTCAGATGACTCCAAAGATAAAAGTCTAAGGGGATCAGATCAGGAGACCTTGGGGGACATTCAACTGGCCCACGACGACCAATCCACTTTCCAGGAAACTGTGTCGGACCCGACACCCATAATGTGGTGGTGCACCATCTTGCTGGAACTATGATGTCGGTGATAGGGAATTGCTGGCCATCAAGTCGGCTTTGGAGGAATGGCGGTACCTCCTGGAAGGAGCAGCTCACCCAGTATTGGTTTTTACTGACCATAAAAACCATAAAAAAAACCATATGCTGTGAAGATACGAGATGTGCAGCACCTGAAACTACGGATACTGGACGCCTGTGTTAGCATGATGTGTCACATGACCCTCTTCCTATTGAAAAAACAAAAGTTGGATTCAAAATGGCCGACTTCAAAATGGCCGCCATGGTCACCACCCATCTTGAAAAGTTTCCCCCCTCACATATACTAATGTGTCACAAACAGGAAGTTAATATCACCAACCATTCCCATTTTATTAAGGTGTATCCATATAAATGGCCCACCCTGTAGTACTGCCGTAAAAGTGACTAAGGCACTTCAATATACTTCAGTAAAAGTGCGCTAAGGCACTTCAATATACTGCAGTAAAAGTGCACTAAGGCACTTCAGTATACTGCAGTAAAAGTGCACTAACGAAATTTAACCTCCTCCTATCCGCACCATAGCCGAATGACGGCTACAGCGTGGCTCTAAAATGCCGGGAGGACGTCAATAGACGTCCTCCCATTTGGCTCGTGCTGGGCGCGCTCCCGCGGGAGCGTGCCCGCGGGTCGGGCAGACCCAATGTCCGCCGGAGACCCGCGATCTCCTTACAGAGAGGAGGAACGGGGAACCGCCAAAGTAAATACGGCGGTTCCCCGTTCTGTGAGGGGGGGCATGCCAGATCTACTGATCCCTGTCAATATTTTTGGATATTTATTATAGCAAAAAGGAAAAAATATTGTTTTTTTTTCAAAATCGTCGCTCTTTTCTTGTTTATAGCGGCGATCAGAAATGACGCAGAGGGGATCAAATACCACCAAAAGAAAGCTCTATTTGTGGGAAAAAAAAGAACACAAATTTTGTTTGCGTGCAACGTCGCACAACCGCGCAATTGTCATTCAAAGAGCGACATCGCTGAAAACTGAAAATTGGTCCGGGCAGGAGGGGGGTTTAAGTGCCCAGTAAGGAAGTGGTTAATATACTGCAGTAAACTGCACTAACATACTTCAATATACTGCAGTAAAAATGCACTAGCACACTTCAATATACTACAGTAAAAATGCACTAACGCACTTCAATATACTGTCGGAAAAGTACACTAAGGCACTTCATTATATTGCAGTAAAAGTGCACTAAGGCACTTTAACATACTGCAGTAAAAGTGCACTAACGCACTTCTATATACTGCGGTAAAAGAGACTAAGGCACTGCCATATAAGTGCACTAAGGCATTTCAATATACTGCCGTAAATGTGCACTTCAAATATAATGCAGTAAAAGTGCAGTAACACAATTCATTATACTGCAGTAAAATTGCACTAACACACTTCAATATACTGCTGTAAAAGTGCACTAAGGCACTTCAAATATACTGCAGTAAAAGTGCCCTAACGCACTTCAATATACTACAGTAAAAGTGCCCTAACGCACTTCAATATACTGTCGGAAAAGTACACTAAGGCACTTCAATATATTGCAGTAAAATGCACTAAGGCGCTTCAACATACTGCAGTAAAAGTGCACTAACGCACTTCTATATACTGCCGTTAAAGTGACTAAGGCACTTCAATATACTGCACTAAAAGTGCACTAAGGCACTTCAATATACTGCAGTAAAAGTTCACTAAGGCACTTCAATATACTGCAGTAAAAGTGCGCTAATGCAATTTAATATAGTGCAGTAAACTGCACTAACACACTTCAATATACTGCAGTAAAACTGCCCTAATGCACTTCAATATATAGTGGAACCTAGGATTGCGAGTACTGCGGTTTACGAGCATTTCACAATATGAGCAATTTTTTTAAAAATTCTGACTCTGTTTGCGAGCGCTGTCTCGCAAGACGACCAGGATTCAAGCCTCTGTGCATGCAATACCGTATGTGGCCATAGGTGAGGGGGTGCTGGTGAGGCAAGGAGACGCTCAGAAACACTCGGAAATACTCGGAAATACCGAAAGTGTCAACAGTTCCTGAGCGTTTCCGAGTGTTTCCGAGCCTCACCAATGTCCCCCCACCTCTGGCCACATACAGTACTGCATACACCAGCGCCCCCGCACCTTTGGCCACATACAGTACTGCAGAGACAAGCAGTCATTGTGAAAAGAATCATCTGAGTTTCCGTTGTTTCCTATGGGGAAACTTGCTTTGATATACGAGTGCTTTGGATTACAAGCATTCTCTTGGAACAGATTATGCTTGTAATCCGAGGTTCAACTGTACTGCCGTAAAAGTGTACTAAGGCACTTCAATATTGGTTTTGACAAAGCACTTTGATAGTATGAAACGCGTCAACCTTTTGCCCCCCCTGTCTGTACCCCCAATTTTTTGCTCTTAACATTAATAAAGGTATTGCTACCATTTTTGGTAGGAGTGCTGCCTTTCCGGATTTTCTTCACTGCACTTCAATATACTGCAGTAAAACTGCACTAACGCACTTCAATATACTGTTTGAAAAGTGCACTACTGCAATTCAATATACTGCAGACAAACTGCACTAACGCACTTCTATACACTGCAGTAACTAAAACACTTCAATATACTGCAGTAAAAGTGCACTAAGGCACTTCAATACAGGCAGTCCCCAGGTTACAAACAAGATAGAGTCTGTAGGTTTGTTCTTAAGTTAAATTTGTTTGTAAGTCGGAACAGGTACTTTTTTTAAGTGTACCTTCAGCCAAAAAAAATATTTTTACGTTTTTCGGCTAGCATAGGGAAGGGTTAACACCCATGTAATGTTTGTTTTTCTGTCTATGTTTCTGTTCAGAAGATTTCACCTCACTTCCTGTCCCAATGAAAATTGGAGTTTGAAAATTTTGGGTTGTTGTGGAAACAAACCTTGGTGATAAAGCTTCAGCGGAGACATCTTTTCCCCATAATTCTTACAGAAGTGAATTTCCCTTCCTAGGGGGAGATTTCCTCTCACTTCCTGTTGTCTACCTCCGTTTGTAAGTAGGAGTCGTTTGTAAGTCGGATGTTTGTAACTAGGGGACCGCCTGTATACTGCAGTAAAGGCACTTCAATATACTACAGTAAAAGGGTACTAACGCAATTTAAAATACTGCAGTAAACTGCACTAACGCACTTCAATATACTGCAGTAAAACTGTCCTAATGCACTTCAATATATAGTGGAACCTAGGATTGCGAGTACTGCGGTTTACGAGCATTTCGCAATATGAGCAATTTTTTTTTTAATTCTGACTCGGTTTGCGAGCGCTGTCTCTGTAAAAGTGCAGTAACACACTTCAATATACTGCAGTAAAACTGCACTAGCACACTTCAATATACTGCCATAAAAGCTCACTAACACATTTCAATATACTGCTGTAAAAGTGCACTAAGGCACTTCTTTCATGAAACCACAGCAAACATTCATGTCTTATCTGTTGCAAAAAAATAGTATATTCCAGCACTAGAGGTCCCTCGAGATGGCAAGCAACCGTGTGGAAAAAGGATGGATGACCGGATGTATGCTGCCCTCCTGGGACAGGGAAATCCGAAGGACACTAGGAAAACAAAAGGAAGGCACACGCACCTAGTGCATTACCAAAAATAATTTATTCCAAATAAAAAAGTTAAAAGAGGGTACTCACAAAAACACATGGAGACAGGACGTGATAAAATCAAGCACAAGGCCTAATTGGGAACAGGATATAACACCTGGCAGTGCAAGCCTGCATTGCTGATCAACGTTGGTTCATGTTTGGCTTTGTGTGTGGTCATTCCTATTATTTGCTCTGAGTCTTATTCCGTCTACCGATCTTTGGCTTGTCTGACTATTCCTGCCTGATACCCTGATCTTCGGCTTGTTCTCTGTTTCTCCTGTCTGCGTGTGGCCCTGACCCTCTGGCGAACACTCACTGGCTCTTAGATTCCGCGACCTGGGGAAACCGATGCACTAGCTCCCTGTGTTTCAGTGTCCATGCACCAGGGGCCCCTTTTCCCGTATCAGCCGTAACTCATTAGCAGCAGTCAGCTATAGGTGCACAACCTTAGTGGTGCGCTTCGCAACCCTTGGTGCGATTCGCACTCCAGTGATGCGCATCTGTCACCTGACCCCAGGCATCCTGACAACTTCAAATATACTGCAGTAAAAGTACACTAACGCACTTCAATATACTGCCGTAAAAGTGACTGAGGCACTTCAATGTACGGCAGTAAAAGTGCACTAAGGCACTTCAATATACTGCAGTAAAATTGCACTAGCACACTTCAATATACTGCCTTAAAAGTGACAAACGCATTTCAATATACTACCGTGAAAGTGCAGTAATGCAATTTAATATACTGCAATAAAACTGCACTAAAGCACTTCAATATACTGTCAGAAAAATGCAATAATGCAATTCAATATACTGCCGTAAAATTGCACTAAGGCACTTCATTATACTGCCATAAAAGTGACTAAGGCACTTCACTATACTGCAGTAAAAGTGCACAAAGGTACTCCAATATAAAAAGTACACTAAGACACTTCAATATACTGCAGTAAAACTGCACTAACGCACTTCAATATACTGTTGGAAAAGTTCACTAATGCAATTCAATATACTGCCATAAAAGTGACTAAGGCACTGCAATATACTGCCGTAAAAGTGACTAAGGCACTTCAACATACTGCAGTAAAAGTTCACTAAGGCACTTTACTATACTGCAGTAAAAGTGCAGTAATACAATTCAATATACTGCCGTAAAATTGCACTAAGGCACTTCAATATACTGCAGTAAAAGTGCAATAACACAATTCAATACACTGCAGTAAAACTGCACTAACGCACTTCAAAGTGTTTGCAGTAAATGTGCACTAATGCACTTCAATGTACTGCAGTAAATGTGCACTAACACACATCAATATACTGCAGTAAACATGCACTAACGCAGTTCAGCATAGTGCCGTAAAAGTGCATTAACGCACTTCAATGTGCTGCAGTAAACAAGCACTAACACGTCAATATACTGCAGTAAATGTGCACTAATGCAGTTCAATATACTGCAGTGAACATGCACCAACGCAGTTTAATATACTGCAGTAAACATGCACTATTGCAGTTCAATATACTGCAATAAACATGCACTAACACAGTTCAATATACTGCAGTAAACATGCACTAACGCACCTCAATTTACTGCAGTAAATGTGCACTAATGCAGTTCAAAATACTGCAGTAAATGTGCACTAACACAATTCAATATACTGCAGTAAATGCACACCAAAGCAGTTCAATATACTGCAGTAAACATGTACTAACACACATCAGTATACTGCGATAAACCTATCCTGAAACATTAAAATGACACTAAAGTAAACATGAATGGTCACACTACACTCACGCTGCACTATCACTAGATTCGCTCTACACTTACACTCTGCACTCACAATAAAATCACAATAGCACACTACGGCACACTAACTAACTAATCTCCACTCCAATATCACACTGCAAATGGCTGCTTTGGGAATGATCCTTTTATAGTGGGGGTGGGTCTATGAGCAATGAGCCATTATAATTACTTTCCCCAATCATGGCTCTGACAGTGTTCTGTGCCCTGATTGGGCAAATCCTTAATTTCTTCAGCCAATCAGGACTTCTAATGCACTGTGTGGCACGCAGTGCATTGTAGGAGGCTTGGCAGGCCGAACAAATGGTTGACTTGCACTGATTTGTTAATGAACTTGTCTTTGGATACTACCAATATTTTGCCATCACATTCCGTTAACTAGTAGTGGGGCAGTGGGCTGGTATCACTCCTTTTGCACCAGGTTTTTTCAAGTATATCCCCATCCAGGGGCTATATTTGTCATTGTTTTGCACTCTGTGCCAAGAGGTCAGGAAATTGGTTCGCAACATGTTACAAAGTGAGATTGTGAAGGAAAGTTGCAGTCCCTGTGCCTCACCTATTGTCCTGATCTGGAAGGAGGATGGGAGCCTGAGGTTTTGTGTTTATTATCGTAAATCTAAAGCCTCACCCATAGGGATGCTTATTCATTGCCTCAGGTAGAAGAATCCCTTTTGGCTCTGGGCCAGTCATGCTATTTCTCCACCCTGTACCTGGCCAGCGGCTACTGGCAAGTCCCTGTTAGAGAACAAGATTGGGAAAAGACAACCTTTCTATTCCTGTTGGGGTTCTATGAGTTTAATTCCATGCCCTTTGGGCTAACTGATGCCCCCAGAACCTTTTAAAGGCTGATGGAGGAGTGCTTGGAAGATTTTAACTTTTAAACAGTACCAATCTACCTAGATGATATTATCATATTTTGCAAAATCTTTAGAGTAGCACATTCTTCATGTGGACCAGGTGTTCATTTGCTTATTTCAGTACAGAACAAAGCTGAAACCCAGTAAGTGTCATTTGATGTGAAATACCTGGGGCATGTGGTGGAGGCCGGGGGGAGGGATGTGTGTCACCTGACCTCGCTAAGGTACAAGCCATTCACAATTAATTGGAATGCTCCAAAACTCTGACAGAATTACGCTCAGGGATGGTGGGTTTTTATAGACACTTTATTTCCAAGTTCCCTCAAATTGCAGCACACCGTAACCAGCTATTGTGTGGACAACCAACCCATCAAAAGAGCAGGGCCTTACCATCCATTCAGGTCCAGTGGCATGAAACACAACAAACCACGTTTGAAACCCTTAAACGGCGGTTAACTTCAGCTCCCCCTCCTTGCCTTTCGCAGACTATAGCAAGCCTTTTGAAGTGATTGTAAAGGTACAATTTTTTTTTCTTAAATAATAAAAACGTTATACTTTCCTGCTGTGTGCAATGGTGTTGCACAGAGAAGCCTGGAACCTTGCCAGTACTCTCAGTTTCTTCTTCCTTCCAGCACTCATACAGGCTTGATCCTGAGCTGGGTTGAGTGCATTTATTGACACACACAGCTTGGCTCAGCCCTGCCCCCAATCCCTCCTCACAGGATTTGATTGGCAGCATCAGGAACCATGTCCTGGAGCTGCCTCCATGTCCAGTGAGGAGAGAGAGAGAGAGCAGTGCTGCTGCTCTCAGGCACAGCGCTGGATCGAGATCTGGGTCAGGTAAGTATCTGTGGGAGTGGGGGCTTTGAAGGAGCTAATTATGGATGTTTTTTACCTTAATTCAGAGGGTATATTAAGGTGAAAAAAGCCTTCTTCTTTTACAACCCCCTTAAATTCTACAAGGATGGGAGTTTGCCGGGTCTTGGAGCAGTGCTGGCGCAAGAGCAAAATGGACTTGAACTGGTCATTGCATTTGTCAACCGCAGTCTCAGAACCTATGAGCAAAACCCTTATTATTACAGCACATTTGAATTAGAACTATTTGCTCTGGTGTGGGCTGTTATGGAGAAATTTGCTGAGTAGCTTAGGGAGGCTCAAGTTGACATGTATATTGATAATAATTCCCTCTTGTATCATGGCTCAGATAAACTGGGAGCTCTGGAACAGAGGTGGTTTGTTCAACTGGCCTGCTTCAATTTATAAAATCCACTATAAACCAGGCTGTTTACGTAGCAATGTGAATGCCTTCTCTCGGTTTCCCATAGAGCAGCCCCAGTGATATGTGGACCAAAGTCAGGAGGATCTGGAAGTGGCTCCTGTTCTGTCTACAACCATACCAGCCCGGAACAAATCTTTGGTCCAGGCCTCACTCGAGCCTGCCAAGGTGGCGGATGTGTACACTCTTGCAGAATGAACCATATTGCAACAGAAGGACAAGGATATTTCTCAAATGTGGTGATTACTTTCCTCATGAAAAAGGCTCTCAGAAAGGGAGCATCTGCTCCAATAGTGGCACCGTCTGGAGATCTTGTTGAATATCCTATACCTCCAGGCTCGAATACTTTCTGAACAGCAGGACATATTTAAGTTAGTTGTTCCCCAGTCGGTTATGCTGGAACTAGTTAACTGGATGTAGCAGGCCTGTAAGCTATACAAGGAACCACTGATGCAGACCACACTCTTGGTGATGTCAGAACCTTTTGAGATCCTCACTTAGGACTTCCTGACAGTGGTGGCCACCTCATCTGGTTTCCATTATGCCCTGGTATTCATTGATCGCTTCTTGAAATTTACTACAGTCGTGTGTGCGGAATCCTATTGGACCAAAGCCCTAACTTCAAATCATAAGCATTTTACAAACTGTATTGACTTAGTGGAATCTCACACTAGCTCTTACCATTCTCAGGGTAGTGGGATCTGTGAGCGCTTCAACCGCACTCTGCTCAGCATGCTCAAAATCTTAGAACAAGAGCATTGGGAAGTCTGGCTTCAGCATATGGGCAATGTTGTCTGGACTTTCAACCCCACTGTCCATCAGGCCACTGGATACAAGCCTTTCTTCCTGATGTTTGGGCGTAATGGGTGGCTGCCCATCAGGGCCGCTGTTAGAAATCACGGGGCCCCGTACAGCCTATCTGATGGGGCCTGCCTAGAAAAAGTGATATTTCACTTTGATATTTCAAGTGATATTTATCTTTGTCCAGGCTGTTATAAATTTGATTTGACTAGGATCTGAACATGCCTCAGCTCATTACTGGTAGGGAAGGAGAGTGCTGCAGCTGACTTTAAGGATTCAATTTTCCTTAAGCCACATTTATTATGCCTTTAAATCAGCTGAAGCATGAACTCCAATAATGATTTAAAATCTTTATGGGCTAATTCTAGCATTGCCCTCTGAAGAGTGATCTGCATCCAGATCGCTCTTCAGACAGCATTTGGCTTCTGGTGAACAGGCATTGTATCACCTCCTGTTTTAATCACGTAAAAATCCCAAAAGTAGTTCAAAGGGATCATGCTCAGCAGGGAACATGGTGGGTGGTTACAGTGAGGATAATTTTTGCTGTGCAAAAAGCATTGTGGTTACAGCATATGTACTTTACCCACCAATACCTTTCCAGCATAAGGGCTCTTTCTAACAGTGCTGCTTTACTCAGCAAGGGATCAGTGAGTGGATTCCCAGCTGAATTGGAGCTAAATGGGATAGGTGTCAGTGTTCTGACGTCCAGGTCTGTTCAGTTTGCATCTGCATACACCACACAGCAGACAGGGGTAGACTTGTGATGTCTCTATGGGTGGCCAATTGGAAATTTGGGCTTGGCTCCACTTACATCAGGCTATGTGGAAGGAAGATTGACTGCACTCCCAGCTTCAAAAAAAAAAATAGCTTTAGTGTATAAAATCCACAAAGAAAAACATTACAAACCCACCATACAGAGAGATAGCAGGATGACATTGAGTTATTATTAAGCAAATTATTTCAAATAATTCATTAACCATCCTGTATTCAAATCCATTTACATCCGGACTCCATCCTACATGGAGCTTTCAATTAGGTCCGCATTAAAACTGACACGTAGACGTAATTGGTAAGCTTTGGGTGAAAGGTTCTTTAAGGAGGAGTGGTTGGGGGGTGGTCAAAAAATGCAGCTCAACTGCATGTTTTTACTTGCCACCTTCCCTCCAAATAAGTAGCAAGTGTAAAGTAGCATCTCCTATTTATTATTATCATCATTATGATGATCACAGCACTGCGGATCCTCGATTGCTCTTTCATAGTGTCACATGGCTATTGGAGTGTGTACGGACTGTAAAACAGTACAGCCATAACAAAGTCAGCCCCAATAGCCATGTGACACTATGTAGGAGCAATCAAGGAACCGCAGTGATGTGATCATCATAATGACAATAATAATAAACACAGTGGGTAGAGTTGAGCGAACCCGGACTGTAAAGTTCGGGTCCGTACCGAACTTTGGGGTGTCCGGGACCCGGACCCGGACTTTTCAAAAAAACTCCGGGTTCGGGTCCGGTGTTCTGGTAATTTTAATGAAAAATCTTAAAAATGCTGTAAAAAAGCCCAGGAAGGTCCTAGAGGTCTGCAAAAGGAAGGAAAATGTGGGTAAGGGTGGGACAAGTGCCCTACAAAGAAATGGGGACAGGGAAATAACTTTAAATATTTTTTAAAAAATAAAAACATAAAAATGCAAAAATGGAGATCATCTTCAAAATGGGTCTGAAAAGTATTAATTAACATTAGAGGCCATAGAACTGTTCTAAAATCATCTTCAAACTGTGTCCAAAAAGTATAAATAATCACTTTAAATTAAACCGTCAAACATTGCACATCTCTTCTGCACAATTATTTCAAGTGTGTGTGTCACTTTAAATCAAACCGTCAATCATTCCACATCTTTTATTCACACTTCTTTTTAAAATGTGTGTATCACTTTAAATGAAAACGTCAAACATTGCACA
>BLSH010264502.1:92011-104867 GCA_018402905.1 Glandirana rugosa
TAATTTTCGTAAACTCGTGTAAAGACGATTCGTAGGTGAAGACAGCATGTGACCACCACAGGATACGTCTGACCGAATGCGCAAAGCTCCGGATCTGGAGAAGGAGTCTCGGATACTAAAAATAATTGTAAAACACTAACTCCTATTACGCGATCCGACCACGGTGGAACACACAAGAAACAGAAAAGATCACACGGCCCTGAAGGGGTCAGGTAATTTCCCGTCGTTCCGCCGTGTAATAGGTCTCTATAGTCCTCGTGTGTGGAACCAAATGACAAAACCTCTTCGGGGGAGAGAAATTTGCGTCCTTACTGAACAATAGACCATGACTTAAAGGACGTACAAACACATTTACTCCGGAATATCGATCACAACTCGCTTGGGCCTGACATTGCAAGCCCAGGCATGGCTTGAAAGCCCACAGGCACCGTGCCTGGGCCTGGGCCTGTAAAGTTTTTAGCAAGCCCAAGCCAGGCCCCAAGACGATAAAATGAGGTGCACAACTCTTCGACGTCCCGTCGGTTAGTTGTTCGCAAAGTGACCAAACGGGAATCTTCGGTAGTGTCGGTAGAACCCGAACGATTTTTGAAATGTCCGGGTCCGGGTCCGTGCCACGGACACCCGAAAGTTCGGTACGGACCCGAACGTTACAGTCCGGGTTCGCTCAACACTAGCTATAAGGCCTCATTTACACAAACATGCAGGAAATTCAGTACCAGATAACAAGTCATTCCTGCGTTTAAAGAGAGGGGGCTTCTCCAAAACAGTAAACCAAGGTGTGTGCTCCTGATATCTCTGGATAATGTGCCGCCTTGCTGCCCTTTAATGGACTGGGGAAGTCCCGGCACACTAGAAAAGACAAAGAACACACAAGGTGGCACCAGCCTAGCGCATTATCCTCAATCACAAAATGTTAATAAAAATCATAGGCTCTGAGGAAGAGGTCTAGGCCTCGAAACGCGTAAGCCAGTCTGCATAGGACACCACCAGTGTACGACAGAAGTGGATGCTTAGCAGAAATGTGCTCAAATGCTTTTAATCTGAACTTGTTTATGAGTATGTTTTTATAATTTTTATTCAAATTTTGTGATTGAGGATAATGCGCTAGGCCGGTGCGCCCTTGTGTGTTCTTTGTCTTTTCTAGGAAATTTAGTGAATTGTGGAAAGCAATGGTCAGCAGACAGGTGGCACTCACTACATAAAATTAGATTTTTCAAGTAAGTTTATGTTGGATTGTCATTAATAACTATAGTTTGTATTGCTATTACAATGCTGATGTTATAAAACGAACATGTATGCTGTAACCATAGAACTTTGTTGAGGAACATTGTTCAGAATTTTTCATGGATGGGCGAATGCTTGTCACATTCGTCCAACCAATTTTTTTAATAAAGAGACCCTGTAAATGTGTATTGTGAGAAGGAGCAGAAAGTTACAACCAATGTATACATTGCAAAACAAGAAGCAGAGCCTCCATAAGCAAATGTGTACATATCTAATTACAAACCATAATTAGGAGCATGCTGGAAAATATCAGCGCACATTGATCCCAGTATTAACATCAAACTGATCTATTTTACATATGTATGTAAAAAAACAAAAAAAACATGAAAAGATGTTGTTTCCTTTAAAGGGAGGTTTTTCATTGTTGCATGACTGATCTGCATTAATCTGGCCCTGGCCTTGACTTTCTAGTTCTCCTCCCATAGTAGACATATGATCTGCATTATGGGGCGCGTACCTGTCACTTCCTGTGCTGATGCGCTCTCGGCTTCTTCCTTCCATGCAAGCATAAAAATCCTTCACTTTCTTCATCTGTTTCACAAATGCTTCTAACAACCCTGAGCTGGAGGCCAAATTGTTCTCCATAGTAATGAAAAAAATCCTTTTGTGGACCCATATTGAAGGCCTTGCATCCAAAGTCCTGCAATTAGGACTTCTACTTACCCAACCAAATCAGATCTCCCCACCTGTTGGTTTCAGTTATTCATGTCTTGGGACTTCCCGAACAGAGGAGAGATGTCAAATGTCAAGCACTCCAGCTGAATAACGGGAATAAAGAAGCCACACAGGATGGGAACTGTAAGGCTGAACATTCAAAAACTCTTTTCATACGATTGCTGACTGGAGGATTATAAAGAAATTAAGATTGACTTCTACAACCTTTTACATAATTGTAATAGAGGCAGGTGTATAATAAAATGAACGATCATTGTTTTAACATCACATGCTTTATTCAGTTAAATTAGTCTTGAAAAGTGCACAGAATTTCGTATCCTAAGGGCTAAGGTGTGTGACTCTCATGGGTAAATTCTGGAGCTTTAGCCCAAAATATTTGGCAAGGACTACTACAACAAAATTATTGTCAAGAGCCTATTTTTGAAATGAAGGCTTAAATGACACCTAAATGAACTCAACAAATGCATTTAATAAACACGTTTAAAAAATTGTAGTAAGCACAAAATCCACAGAAATGATTTCATATTAGCATTTGAAGTTGTCTTTCCATGACATTGAAATAAAGCTGAACTCCAGGCAAACAAAATAAGATAACAATTTATACATTAATTAAAATATTTTGGCAGCACAGGGGCTTAGTGGATAGCACTTCCACCTAGCAGCACTAGGGTAATTGGCTTGAATCCCAACCACGAGCTGGAGTTTGTGTCCCTGTGCCTGTGTGGGTTTCCTCCGGTTAGTCCAGTTTCCTCCCACACTACAAATATATGCTGGTTGGTTAATTGGATCCTGTCTAATTTGGCCCTAGTATGTATGAATGTGAGATAAGGACCTTAGATTGTAAGCTCCTTGAAGGCAGGGACTGATGTAAATGTGCAATGTGTACATGTAACACTGTGTAAATTGACAATGCTATAAACAGTACAGTAAGTTCCATGTAATAAATAAAATATTAACCACATTTCTTTACAGCTAAAATGTACCCAGCTTTGTCTTTATATTGGTTTCTTATAATCCTCTACTGTATTGCATGGTGTTGTCAGTCTACACTGGAGACTTGACAGGAGGGAAAACAGAGTGGTGACGTTTTAATGTGCTGATACTCGTTCCAAGTCCAATTAGCAAGCTGGTGGTGGGTCTGACACAGTTAAAGATGAACTCTTTCCTTACCTTCAGTCTAGGACAGTTGTACAGATTCCTCCGTTGCGCTGAAATGTCTGAAAACTGTAAAAGCACAAATGCATGCTGCTCGGCATGCTTGAAAATAAACATCATACAGTCATATGCAAAAATCGTGTGTTTGAAGTTCATTTATGTGACAGGTCCAACTGGGACAGAGGTTTTTGGGGTGCACTAGGGGCAAGCCTCCTACCCACTAATTATGGCCCATAGAGGAGACTGGGGATTTTGTCTGCTTCTTCCGGTCAGAACATGGAAAAGAGCTCAGTTCAGCCTCTGATCCCATAGAGACAGAAGATCATTCTATAATGATGGACAACATTAACGCTGATTAACGCTGAGAGCGAGGCTTGGATTAATTCTCTGAATAAGGACAATAAAACTTCCCTTCTGGAGTGGATGGAAAGGTGTAATATTAATCTTGTACAGGTTAATGGTCAGCGTTAATATGGTGGCCCTCCTGCAGACTGATTTGGAGAAGCCCCTCCACTTGTCACAGAAATATTTATCAACACTCTCCCTCAAGAAATTTATGAAGCTAAATAAATTCCACTTTTTCAGACTGCTGGAACATTGCATGAGTTTTGTTTCATAGACTGTTGTAGACTGTTGCCGGACAGTCTGAGGTGGGGTGGGATCTCTGATTAATCAAAGCATTGTCTGGGTGGGCAGTGACCTGAGTCACCTAGGCTTGTCTAGGTGACTAGTTATTAATTAGCATACTGTTTATGTTGGCTGTTCATATGATATTACTGTTTACAGGTGCATTGTTTAGGGTAATGTGATAAGGCTCTTACCTGATTATATTGGTGTATATTCTGTGTGAATTTACAATAAAGTCAGTTCCAGTTTGTACCTAAGCTAGTGTTGCCTAGTTCTTGGATGCAATATTCAGCTATAATACCTGGTTCCTGGTTCCAGATTAGAGGAAGCTGTACCTTGATGGAAGCACCCAGTCTGGGTGCCAGGTGGTCCGTCACAATCTACATTTAAATTTTTTTACTTCTACCTTTTCCAAGGCACTGGGGAACTATACAAGATTTCACAAAAAAATGCATAAAACAAACACATACTGCACCATATCTTATAAATGACATGTGAGATCTGGTGCAGATGTCATCAGTGGGCCGAGAACGAAAACGAGGAAGAAGCCGACTCTCAGTAACGTGAATATATGAAGGGTGGGGTGGGTTTTACAGCATGTGGGGACAGAGCTATTGGAATTTGAAATCCATATATAACTAAGGCAAATAACCATCCAAAACAGGGTACATATCTGGCACTTTTTGTACATGGAGCTGGTTTCTCTGATGGCAAGTTTGGCAGATGTGATTGGGCCCTAAAATATTTGTATACAAAAAACATTTCCTACCCTATCCTTCCCATTCTAACCACTGGGTAGAGTGATTCTCTTTAAGACACGTGACTCTCTTTGTTTGTCCTGGTGACCATTGCCAGTGAGACAGAAAGTGATGGGAAATCCATATTTTTTGAGTTGTCACCAGAACAACATGTGAGGCTAAATCTTCCAAAAAGGCATTTGTTGACAACTGTCTAAAATGGGGGATTCTGTTTTCTTTACAGAGATTTCTTCTCTCTTCCTGTTGTGCCTCCACAACAGGAATATAAGAGACTTCTCAATAATTGGACAGAGGTAACAAAAAAATAAACAGTTTTAACCCTTCTCTTCTCTATCTAAGGCTACAAAGAAAATTTTGGCTTTGCATACACTTTAGGGGTCATGAACGACCTACATTTATTTTCCCTTGAGAAGAGGCATTTAAGGTGGCATATGATCGCTTTGTATAAATAAATGGCCCCTATAGAAATCTGGGTGCAAAGTTGCTAATTTTAAGATATTGCAACAAGGGGGCACTGGAGGAAAAAAGGTTGCTCCAGGCGCAAATGGAACCTCCACATATGGAAGGTTTCTCTGCAGTAGGATCTGTGAAAAAGTGGAAAAGACTTTCACAGGACCTAGTTCTTGCCAAATCCGTAGACTGTTTAAAATAAAAAAAGGTGGGGGTGTTATAAATCAGGGGTCTTCAAACTTTGACCCACAGGCCACTATTGGCCTGCTACAAGGTTTTATCTGGCCCAGAGCTAGGGTCCATGGCATAACCTCAGACTCAGTGCACAAACTGAACAACTAGAACAGTTGGTCATTTTTTCTGATGGGGGCTCTGGTGTAAGGAGGGATTCTGATGGGGACCCCAGTGTATGGGGGAACTCTGGTGGACTTCTGATGTTATGGGGGCTACCAAAGTGAAAATTATTCTTGGAGCATGCTTATTCACTCATTTAAATTCTATTCATTTATACAGATTTTTTTTGGAATATTTGTAAAATATACAGCATGGCCCTCATACTGAAAAGTTTGGAGACCCCTTTTATAAATGATATAATTATTTAGAAAATGTAGTGCCCTGTCCTAAAAAGGGGCTATTGCCGAAATTTAGTTTTTGGCTAAGTGTTTGTCAGCCCAGACTGATTTGTGTAGATTTTCACTTGGTCTTTTCCCTTTTCCTAAGCTCAGTGGGGTTTTGATTCCTCACTGCTGCCAGTAGGCGTCAATGGTAATAGCTTGAGATTTTATAACATGACTGAGCTATGAATATTGGACTGGCACCCAGCATTCTTTCTCAGTCCCCCACCTTAGTCGTGGACTCAGACCTGGGTGATATGCTGACCCACCCCTGCCTTTGAACATGTCACAATGCACCTTCAGGGGAGTGCTACAAAAATATTATTGGCTATTAACTTCTAAACACAACTTTCTGGTTTCTCTTTAAGTGGGCTTTAAAGCCCCAGAGGTGGCACAGCTTCTGTGTCATGTGACAAATGTGATTGGCTCACACAGTGGCCACATCATTGGGAACCTATGGCTCTGGCTTCCTTTCCTGCTGCCACATTTATGCGTTATGTGGTCAGCACGTGGATATTATTTAAAAGTAATAACATTAGGCTCCTTTCAAACTTGGGCGTCCTGGAATCTAGGGCAGAATCGGGTGATTCTGTTCACAATTCCAGAATCGTGGCAAAACTTCTTAATGGGACCCCAATTGCAGTGCGATTTTGCAGTGTTCGTTGCACGGCAAACTGCAACGCGCGACACTGTCACCCAAAAGAAGTTCCTGCTCCTGATCGTGAAGTGCCTACCATCGTATCCGTCCAGTTGCTTCCAAGGATGTTCAGACCTGGGTGAAGCATATATAGTGGACCTGTCCTAAGGTCAAAAGGTTGTGGATTTGGGTGTACACGCTGGTCGATACGGTTCTTCACATCAATTTAAGGAAAGATCCATGGGAAGCGATTTTACATAAACCTATTGCGGATGTTATTCAGCTGGAACATACCTTAATTACTCACATCTTTATGGCCACGAAACAAACTATTACGCGGTCGTGGAAAACACCACTTCTTAACTTTGAAGAGGTCAAAAACAGGGTTCACGGTACGTTCATTAATGAGAGGCTGACGGTGATCCTAGAAGATAAATAAGATCAATTCCAGTGGACAACCATGGATAGATTGTTTCCCGCTTTCTCAGATGACTTGTTTTTTGGAACTGTAATAGTTATGCAGAATCTAGCCTAAAAACCCCTGGGGTACCCACTTTCCTTTTCCCCCTTCTGCTCCTTTCTCTTTCTCCTTTTTCTGTGGTTGGCTTCTACCAACCTCCTCCCCTATTTTGCTAAGTTTTGATAGGCTCCCCCTGACCAGCACAGGCCGTGGCCATTTACCTACCCCCCTTTCTCCCCCCCCCTTTTTTTTTTTGGGCCAAGCCTTTGTCTCACATTCCCATGATATTGGTGCTTCAATTAGCAGGTTACACGACATTGATCTGATTGTCGGGATGTTTCCTTAATGGTATACATTGTGACATAACGATCTGTACACTTCGGACGATTAGTCTGTTCTTGCTACTTGACGAGCTGTAAACCTTATTTACCCCATGTCATATTGTGGTATGTGAGTGTTGCCGTACCTACTCTATATTGGGGGAGCGTTGATGTAGTCAAACTACATGGATAATCCATGACTATGTAAAGTTTTGAAATCTTTTGTGAATGTTTTGCTATATTGAAAACTTTTCTTCTCTTTGTTATACTGGAAATTTTTTAATAAAATTCTAGCATTAAAAAAAAAAGAAGTTCCTGCTCCTTTTTGAGTGACAAGCTTCAAGATTTGGGATTTTGCTGGGATTGGAGTGCTATTAAGAGGTAACAGTATCGCAAACATGTCCCGCGTTTTGTTACGAATTGGGGGCAGAATCGGGTGATTCCAGAATGCCCAGGTGTGAATGGAGCCTTATAGAATGTTGATCCAGGGAGAATCTGATTGTCTTAAACAGCCCACAGATAAATCTTTTTTTTTTTTTGTTCAACCAGCGAGTAGAACAAAAAAAAAAATGACTCGATATCCCCATCCACACCCTTGATGTCAATTGGGGAATCCTCCATGCTGATTCTTTGTATTCTTGACAGAAGGCTGAATACACTGATTGAGTGGGGAAAATCCAATAGGCTGGTTGTACAGAAGTCGATTGGTAAATCAACTTTTGTACAATCAACCTGCCCATACGTTGATAAAAATTTTGGCCAGTCCCTGCTGAACCAGAAGAATTCTGATGCATGTATGGCCAACTTTAGTTGATCGGAAAGAATTGTTTTTCCCTATTGGAGCAAATTGGACAAAATCTTATAAGGCCTCATGCATACAGGCCCAGCTCTCTGAGACACCTTTCCTCCTAGAAGCGGCGTTCGGCGGTGCCAATCTGAGTGTAGCATTAAAATCAACACGTTTAATGAGTGGTAATAAACTCACAGAATGATAGAAGCTAAGGCACATTGAAAATGGTAAACCTTGCTAATCAATGTCCGTCTGTATCACTGCGATCCCTGTGGTAACCAGTCCCAGCCAAGCGATGCTGTGACAACTTGCCAGTGGTGGCCACTCATACAGGGCACAGGACCTGGCCCCTAATCTCCATGCGGGGCACCGGAGGCATAGATTTCAATGTTTTGTTTTTTTTTAAAGCACATGATCAGAGCCGGAGGCTCTAAATGGTTTCAAAATGGGTGGACTCGGGGCACAGAATACTATGCCCCGAGCCCATCCACTTGTGTGACATTGGCGAATTAATATTCACTATTGTCTTCCTGCTTCTCCTCCTGGCCAATCAGAAAGTGGGACCCGATTGGCCGGGAGGATAAGCGACTGGATTGGCTGGTAGGAGAAGCAGTAGGGAAGCCACCAAAGCCGTCCAGGAAGCCACCGAGGAGGAGAAGCAGTGGGGAAGCTACCGAAGACGCCCGCGACCTGGATGGAGTAAGTAGTGCAAGATGATCGACCAATCAGCTGATTGGGGGGTGGCAAACAAAACGTTTGGGTGGGGGCGGCCCCCAAAAAATTGAGCACCAGCTGCCACTGCAGCTCGCCCTGTGCCTCTTCTCCAGCCGTGGAACTCTGGAAACCACCAGAATGACTGGGACTGGTTATCGCACAGATCACATCGATACAGATGGACATTGATCAGTGAGCTTTACCATTTTCAATGTGCCTTACCTTTTATCATTCTGTGAGTTTATTACCCCTCATTAAACGTGCTAGATTTAATGCTACACTCAGATTGGTGCTGCTTCTCTCCTCTTCTTTCTGCCTCTAACTCCTATGTGTGAATGGACACATAGGCTAACATACGGGCATTTAAAGGCAGAATTAAAAAGGTCCAGTGTGCATGAGGCCTTACGTTTTTTTTCATGGGCAAGTTGATCGTACAGAAGTCAATCTTAAGCCTCGTACACACGGGTCAACGATCGTATACAAGAGGTCGTACGAACGACCGTTGTATGCTAAATCGACCGTTAGTACCCGCGATTAGCACAGCCGACGTACGACGGTCGTACAACAGAAGTTGGATGAGCAGATTAGAAAACTTGGTAGTACCAACAAGCGGTCATACAACCGTTGTATCGTGTGTACAGAGAAGTTGGCCCAACAAGTTGTACTGTCCAAAACACGCATGCTCAGAGGTCAGGAATGGCCAGACGCTAATTACATGCACCTGAACTTTCTCTTTATACGTTCATAACACGACACTACGTTCGGCTTGGTCGTACGATTGTTTAGTGCATGTCAGTACACGGGATACAACAGCCAACATACGATTTGAGCCGTTCGGTCATACAATCATCGACCCGTGTGTACGAGGCTT
Source organism: Glandirana rugosa (assembly GCA_018402905.1). Lineage (NCBI taxonomy): Eukaryota > Metazoa > Chordata > Amphibia > Anura > Ranidae > Glandirana > Glandirana rugosa. The sequence continues at coordinate 101,367 of BLSH010264502.1, forward strand.
AACTAATCAACTTCTGTACAACCACCCTGTTGTTTTTTTTCTGACTGATCAGTACCACCGGCTATAGATGGCAGCACTGATCAATGTATTCAGATGGCGGGGAAGTCCCCCACTTGTCATAATACAATAACTCAGCGGGAAGGATTCCCCCCTCCACATCCATTGTAGATGGGGGAATCAAGTCATCTTTTTTACTTCATTCAATTCATTGGTTAAACAAAAAAAAAAAGAATAATGTATGGGCTGCCTTAGTTGTATATGTTAAAGTGTTACTAGATCCAGGATCCTGCATTCACTATATCTGGTCTCCCACCGTACACAAACATGGAAATGCAATTATTTTAGTAAATATAAACTGCTAAATACCTTTTCCCATCAGTGGTATATAACAGTCTTGTGACTTCTATTAGTGCCTGGTTAAAGCTATAGTAGGAGTTTTCATACTGCCCTGGCTGTCCTATCAGGATGCAGGACCCCTGACTCTCTATCTGGACAATGCTGATTGCCCTGTGCTGATTACATGCACTCTCCCAAGAAAAAAAATAGCAATGCACACCAACTGAGCATGTGCAGCCTGACTACAGAAACTCTGTCTTATCCAGACATGTTTTGGAGACAATGCAAGAGGAGTATCTGTGCGTACAGAATCAAACTGCTTTTTTACACAATGCAGAGGTGTAGACATGTGTGGTTGGTTTTGTTCCGAATTAAAATTCGGACAAATTTTCATTTTTCGAAAATTTGGATGTATCCAAATTTCCAAATTACAATAGTTCTGAATTTAAACGAATCCGAAATAACAAAATTCGAATTTGAATAATTTTCGAATAGTTTTTGAATACTTTTCGAATTCGTATAGTTTTCTAATTCGAAAAGTGCTCGACTTTGAATAGTTTTCCACAGAGAACAGGAATAGTACCACTGGATTGGTGTAGGGCCAATGTGGTGCCAATATTTATGAAGGGATCAAAGTCTTTACCAAGTAACTATAGACCTGTTAGTTTAACTTCTATAGCTGGGAAGTTACTGGAGAGTTTAATAAAAGACCACATAGATGAGTTCTTGTTGGAACAAGCAACAGACAAGCAACAGACAGCATGGATTCATGAAAGACAGAAGTTGTCAAACAAACCTGATTTCTTTTTATGAGGAGGTAAGTAAGACCTTGGACAGAGGGTGGCTGTGGATTTGGTATACTTGGATTTTGCAAAAGCGTTTGACACCGTTCCCCACACAAGGCTAATGTGTAAGGTAAAGTCTACAGGCTTGGAAAAATCAGTTTGTAAATGGATAGAAAACTGTCTAAAAGACCGAATTCAGAGAGTAGTGGTTAATGATTCTTATTCTGAATGGTCTAAGGATATCAGTGGTGAACCCCAAGGTTCAGTGTTGGGACCCTTACTTTTCAATATATTTATAAATGATATCGGGTCTGAGATTAAAAGTACAATTTCAGTGTTTGCAGATGACACCAAGCTATGCAGTGGAATAACATAATAGACATTATTTTGCCCCCCTGTACAAATCATTAGTAAGACCTCATCTGGAATATGCAGCTCAGTTTTGGGCACCAGTTCTCAAAAAGGATATCGAGGAACTGGAGAAAGTGCAGAGAAGGGCAACCAAACTGATAAGAGGCATGGAGGAGCTCAGCTATGAGGAAAGATTAGAGGAACTGAATTTATTCTCTCTTGAGAAGAGGAGATTGAAGGGGGATATGATCAACATGTACAAATACATAAGTGGTCCATATAGTGAACTTGGTGTTGAGTTATTCACTTTAAGGTCATCACAAAGGACAAGGGGGCACTCTTTACGTCTAGAGGAAAAAAGATTTTATCTACAAACACGGAAAGGTTTCTCCACAGTTAGAGCTGTGAAAATGTGGAATAGACTCCCTCCAGAGGTGGTTTTGGCAAGCACGGTTGATTGCTTTAAAAAAAGGCCTTGATTCTTTCCTTAATGTAAATAATATAACTGGGCACTAACATTTATAGGTAAAGTTGATCCAGGGTGAATCCGATTGCCTCTCGGGGGATCAGGAAGGAATATTTTCCCCCGTTATAGCAAATTGGACCCATGCTTTGCTGGGGTGGGTTTTTTTTGTCTTCCTCTGGATCAACTGTGGGTGAAGGATTGTATATGGGATTATTTGCTTATATATAATTTTCTTTTTTTGGTTGAACTAGATGGACTTGTGTCTTTTTTTCAACTTCACTAACTATGTAACTATGTACAATCCTGATAAAAATCGCAGATCGCCGCCATTACTAGTAAAAGAAAAAAATAGTAAAAACCTCATAAATGAATTCTCATGGTTTGTAAACGCGGCAACTTTTGCTCAAACCAATCAATAAATAATATTTTTTTTACCACAAATATGTTGAAGTATATATATATATCAGCCAAAACTGACAAAGAAATTCGTTTTTTTTTTGTTTTTTTATATGTATTATAGCAAAAAGTTAAAAATATTGTTTTTTTTTCAAGATTGTCTCTTTTATTTGTTAATAGCGGTGATCAAAAATGACGCAGAGGGGATCAAATACCACCAATGAAAGCTCTATTTGTGGGAAAAAAAGGGCGTCAATTTTGTTTGGGTATAACGCCGCATGACCACGCAATTGTCAGTTAAAATGACGCAGTGCCGAATCGGAAAAAGTGCTCTGGTCCTAATGTGGGAAATCCTTCAAGTCCTTAAGTGGTTAAATTGCAACATGACTCGAGCAGCAATGGTATATGCCATATTATTATTTTTTTTATTTGCTATATTTCTTTCCACTAAATTGGCGTTATCCTTTAACTTCAGTAGAGTGGAGTCGAGTCACTAGTTTGACTGGCAGAGTTGTGTAAATCTAAGGATTGGCTTAACAGAATTATAAATTATTTGACAGACCAAACAGCTACTACATATTGATTTCAACTGTGTATGTGGCTGCCTGCCTGAGGCTCAGCTTTACAGAATTCATCAATTCTGATGCCTTAAATTTTTTTTTTTACAAGCGGTATGCACACAAGTTTAATTGCAGTTATACTAGCACTGTGGCGGGTGTGCAAACACCGTTAGGATTAGTCCTGGAGCTGAGATAATTGTCGGGATGATCTGGGTGCAATATCACAGTGCTTGCTCTAAGGACGGTGAGAAAAGGCAACGGCAGAAGGTTAATTAGATATGACAGCCTGTGTTTGTACTTTTAATCATTTAAAAGTGTTTAGAAAACTTTTTGCTTCTTCAAGTTTTGTAGAAAAGGAAAGCTAAAGTTGTGCGAGGAATTCTGTGTTGAAAAATGGTTTAAAGGTTGGTCATATCGTTAGCGGGGCTTGAGCAACTGCAGCAAATGTTTATTCTTTAACCACTTCAGCCCCGGAAGGATTTCCCAGGTTAGGACCAGAGCACTTTTTGCGATTCGGCACTGTGTTGCTTTAACTGACAATTGTGCGGTCGTGCGTCGTTGTACCCAAACAAAATTTGCGTCCTTTTTTCCTCACAAATAGAGCTTT
>BLSH010264502.1:112313-165809 GCA_018402905.1 Glandirana rugosa
TATATATATATATATATATATATATATATATATGTCATATAATATATATATATATATATATATATATATATATATATATATATATATGTCATGTCTGGTTTTCAAACCTGTGTGGAAGAGTAAATTTCTCAAAAGAAATAAAAGTACTGATACTTTTAACATCTAACTGTGACTTCCGTAGTTTTGATACTTAATTGTGTACACCTTAATATATGTATTGTTTTTTCACACTTTGTTGACTTTTATACAGTATAAGATCCAAGAAGTTTCGTCGGTGGAAAACGAAACTAATGACGAAACGTGTGAGAACCGTAAGAGAACTACTCGAAGTTCTCCATCAGTGATCACAACTCGCTTGTTTATATATATATATATATATATATATATATATATATATATTCTTACACTGCCTGCACTGGCTGTATATAGGCTACACTGTATCTGTATACTAAACTGCCTGCACTGACTGTATATAGGTTACACTGTATCTACCTGTATATACTACACTGTGTGCACGGACTGTATACAGTCTACACTGTATCTATATACTACACTGCCTACACGCCACTAACTAACCTAGCTAAACTAGCTCAATTCTCCAGTCTCTTACCACTTTCACACACTACACACGGCTGCTGTTCAAGTGGCGTTATATAGTGTGGACTGAGACCCCTGAGCCATGATTGGCCAAAGACACCCTGCCTTTGGCCAATCATGGCTCTCACAGCAGAGTGTGCTGTGATTGGCCAAAGCATGCAGGTCATGTGCATGCTTTGGCCAATCAGCGGGTGTCATTCCCCACAGTTTTGCACTGCATTATGGGGCACTCAAATTTGCCATGAACGCACCATAACATTCGAGATTGTGCGAACAAGTGAACTTATGTTTGGCTCCAACATCGGGCCCATCCCTACTCATGTATGAGGTCAGCCTTGACAGTATTCATTCTTCTGGCAAGCACCTTCGCCAGAGTTGGGCTCTGTAGCCAGTTTGTCTGGTTTAAGAAGCAAGACGATACTGGCTGTGACATGGAAGTAGGGAAACTTTGTTCAAGTCTAGTTTCATTTAACACCTCCAGTAGCCTGGGTAACACTAGATCTGAGTATTTCTGATACACCTCTATGGGCAGCCTGTCATCCCCTGGAGCCTTAGATGCAGGAAACAGACGCACCGCCTCCTGCAGCTCCTCCAATGTGAGGGGTGCATCCATGGCATCCCTCTGGGAGTCCGTGAGCTGAGGCAATGACACGACTGCAAGTAATTGCCAAGGTCCTTCGGGTTGTAGGTCACTTTTGAGGCATACAGATTCACATAAAAGCATACCAGTTCAGCCATAATACCCTCAGGTATTCCCTGAAGGAGAAACATTTCTTCTCAGCCTTCAAATTAAGAGCTTTACACAAATCTTCATGGGTTGATACCCAGGAGGCCTTCAGACCTTCTGTAGGATTAGCAATATATTTCTCTTCCTTAACATGTATAGTCATCTGTTCCTGCACCCTAGTTTTAGATGTAATACCATTTATAGTGGAGATAAACACCCCCCTAAGAAAACTTTTTAAAGGTATCCCAGCATGTCAAGCCATCCCCATATCTTGCATTCTCACTCAAAAAGTTTTCAATTTGGGTCCGAATGGTAGCATCCGGGGGCAGTAAGTCTAGCCAATAAGGCATTTAACCACCAATGAGCACTTTTGAGATTAGTTCGCAATCGTGCCTTGAGCCATAAGACTAAAGGTGAGTGATCAGAAACCCCCTTCTCTGCATATTCTACTTTACTTACTGAAGGGAGATCTGATGCAGATCCCACACAGAGATCTATGCGGGAAACAGAGAAGTGTGTTTTTGAAAAGCAAGAGAATTGGGGTTGTGAGGATGTTTCACATGCCACACATCAACCCACCCCATTTCCGTGAGGAGTCTTGAAAGGGCCGTGCCCCTACTATGAGGGGTTGAGGTGTTAGCTGGGTTAGTTGGGGATCTAAAACCCCATTAAAGTCCCCTAGAACATAAACAGGCACATCAGGTTTAGATAGCACACAGGATACCAACTCCCTCAATACTACTGTAGAGAATGGAGGGTATATATATATATCCTTGCCAGCACACAGGTTATTGTATACAGTCTGCAATATGGAAATACATATCGCTAGAGTTGAGCGAACCCGAATTGTAAAGTTCGGGTTCGTACCGAACTTTCGTGTGTCCATGTCCTGAATCCGAACCAGAACGTTTGAGAAAAACGTTCGGGTTCGGGTTCTGGGTTCTGGTATTTTATCACGCATGTTGAATAGCTGCAGGGCAGCCAATCAACAAGCGTTTCACTGGTTTTCCCTAGAAGCCATCACAGCCATGCCTACTAATGGCATGGCTGTGATTGGCCAGTGCATCATGTGACCCAGCCTCTATATGAGGCTGGAGTCACAGTGCTGCATGTCACATGCTCTTGGGTTAGTGTAGGGAGAGGGTGCTGCCGGCGCTGTGAGGGACAGATTGTGAGGGACAGATTGCAGTGATAATAACTAGGTAGAGATTACTACTACTGCTTTGAGGGACAGATTGTAGATCTATAACATCTCATCCTGCATTACAGAAAGATCTTATTACAGAACGATCTCTCATCCTGCATTATAGAACAATCTGATTACAGAACGATCTCTCATCCTGCATTACAGAACGATCTGATTACTGGACTAGATAGAGATTACTACTGCTTTGAGAGACAGATTGCAGATCTAATAACATCTCCCATTTTTCTTCTTTTTGCAGCCCTCTAGCACTTTCCAGGACTTTTTTACAGTCATTTTTGTGCCAAAAAGTTTGGGTCCCCATTGACTTCAATGGGGTTCGGGGTCCGGGGTAATTATCGGATAACGTTCGGTACCGAAACCGAACGTTTCCGGAAAGTTCGGCTGAACCCGCCGAACCCGAAAGTCCAGGTGTTCGCTCAACTCTACATATCGCCTTTCTGAATCTATGTGTGAGTGGAATTCCTAGAAGTCAAGGGATTTGTGCACAAATATGCTCACCCCCCCCCCATGAGTAGGAGGTGTGAACAGCATGGTATGCCCGGCCCACCCAGGAATAGCCTATACAACTCACAGATTCTTTAGTGAGGTGGGTTTCTTGGAGTCCAATGATAGCTGGGTGGTATTTGCGAAGCACTGTAGATACCACCATCCTTTTTAGAGGACTACCAAGACCCCAAACATTCCAAGTTACTATTGGGGTATCCACCATGGTAAGATATAAGTAGTCATAAAAAGAATATTTCCAGGCCCAATGGCCTTATATGGTATGGTAGTCATCATGGTAATACTTGACATCTCAAAAATTAGGAAAAGTTGGAAAAAAGAAACAAACAGTCCATAGGGACACAACGGTACCCCTGAACACTCAGTCGAAAACTGAACTGTGCCCTGCCAGCTGCAGTACGGCACAACATTGAGAGATAGCACCTGAGTAGAGTCATAACTCAGAAACATTTCATTGGAGCATATTCAAACCTAAATGGTAGTTACCATGTCCCCGGCCAGGGTAATTTTACTTAGCCACTGGCAATGCAGAGTGGCAATCTTCCTTTCAGCTTACAGAGTATCAATGTGACCTTCAGGAGTCAGGGTAATTTCTTGGCCTTCGCCGCAGTGCAGGCTCATGTCCAGCCAGGCCACCGCCTCTGGTGCTGTGGAAAATAATTGTTCCCAATCCTCAGCAGTGACTCGCAGACAAGCCGGGTTTAACATAGCATAGGATAGGCCCAGGCGTCTCAGTCATTGTTTGACATCATAGAATAAGGAGCGTTGTTGTTGCACTTCCATCGAAAAGTCAGAATAGAATGACACCCTGACACCGTTATAAATATCAGGCCTTTCTCATGCCAGACGGAGCACCTTTTCCCTGTTTTGGTAGTGCAAAATGCGGGCCAGCATGGGATGGGGAGCATTCCCCGGTAAGGCTCTGGTGGGAACACAGTGGGCCCTTTCGACTGCAAATAAGGGGATGAATGCCTCTTTGTCAAAAGCATCTAGAAGCCATTGCTCCACAAACTCAGTGGAGTCTCTGCCCTCCTTTTCTTGGTAACCCCACTATACGCACATTATTGCGTCTCAGTCTGTTCTCAATATCATTGGCCTTGGCCCTTTTATCATGAGCCAAGCAAGCAGTGGATCGGGATTCCTGGATCAAGGGTGGCAGCTTATCCTCCAGTTCACTAACATGGCCCTCCACAGCCGTTGTTCCCTCATGGATTTTCTGGATATCCTGCTCTTGAAGGGCCACTTCCTTAGTCAATCCCTCCAGTCTGATATTCACGTTATTAACACATGCAGTGCACTTTTGCCCCGCTCGCAGGATCTGACTTAAGGTCAGCTGTTCTTCCTCCTCAGTACAATCTTCCTGACTTGGTAGCTGTTCAGAGTCAGGCAGGGACATGGCATCTGCCCCTAGTTCCTGTCCTGTAGCAGAATCTGCATGGGAATCCCCTAGAGCATAGCCGGCTCCCTTTTCCTCCTGTCCCAGCAGATCAGGCAGCCTTTTAGTGTAGTACAGTATGTCCCCCGGGTTGTCTTTACCTGTAGGGTAAGGCAGTTTAGCTCCCTGGCCTTTCAGTTTCTTCGTGCCCCTCGTGGTTCTCTGAGGGAGGCCCACGTCCACATCATGCTGGTTGTCCTGGGCCACTGTGCCTCCTTTAGTCTTCCCTCCCTTCGACATTGCGGCGGGTGATCGCAGCTCCAGACATATCTCCGTGATCCTAGGAGTCTGCAGCAGCATGTAGCAGTGGTCCCGGAATGTTTAGTGGCCAGGGAAAGGATGTTTTAGAGGGTTAATTGCGGGAGCTCCGTGAGAACGATCCGCTCACATGCCCAACTTGGCCACGCCCCTACATTTGGCACTTTATTTAAGTAAAAGCACTTGTCACTTTTAAAAACTGCATGATTGCACAACTTATTATTAAAACTTCCATGTATGAAGACAAAAGGACACAAACTCATATATGAATGACACATGTTCATTAACCACTTGCTTACTGGGCACTTATACCCCCTTCCTGACCAGGCCAATTTTCAGCTTTCAGCGCTCTCACATTTTGAATGACAATTGCGCAGTCATGCAAAACTGTATCCATATGAATTTTTTATCATCATTTTTTACACAAATAGAGCTTTGTTTTGGTGGCATTTAATCACCACTGGGGTTTTTTATTTTTTGCTAAACAAACAAAAAAAAAAACAAAAAAAATCTTGAAAAAAAACAAAACATTTTTCATATTTTGTTATAAAATTTAGCAAAAAGGTAATTTTTCTCCTTCACTGATGAACACAGATGAGGTGGCCCTGATGGGCACTGATGATGCAGCACTGATAGGTGGCACTAATGGGCACTGATAAGATGGCACTGATCAGGAAGTACTGATGAGACTGCACTGATGGGTGGCACTGATGGGCACTGATCAGGAGGCACCGATGATGAGGCACTGATTGGCACAGATTGGCAGCACTGATGGGCACTGATAGGTTGCACTGATGGGCATGGATTAGCAGTACTCATGGGGACTGATAGATGGCACTGGAGGGCACTGATTAGCAGCCCTGGTTGGCACTTAAGGGACTGATGTCCCTCTAACTGGCTTCTGTTTATTTTTATGATCAGCTGTCATTGGCTGACAGCAGATCATGTGGTAAAGGGCTATGATTGGCCCTTTACCCTGCTCTGCGATCAGCCGAGTCCGAAGAACTCTGAGATCAAAAAGTGCACCGGGGCGCGCAGGCAGCATGAGAGTGGCAGAACGTCCATGAATGCTCTTCCGGCATTTGGGGTCCACGCTGTAGCCGTCCTTCGACTATAGCGTGAACATAAAGTGGTCAATTTTATATTTTGTGGAATTGTATTGTTTTTCACTAGCTTCACATTTTCTTTTTTTTATTATTATGTATGTACTATTATGAATATATAAGTGGGGACTCACATTTACTACTAGGTAGCACTTTAAAAACATCTACACATATCATTTTAAAGTTTGACCACGCAGTGTCGGAAAGTTATGAGTTGCTACCTACGTGTGTGTGTGAGTATATCCTGCAATGTCTGAGAGGCTGAGGCCTTTAGCGGGGTGGAGGGAGGAACATTGGACTTGACACAACCAGCATCCCCTGCCGGGGTAGCGCTACAGTTGTAATTGCTTGTCAGTGATTACTCACTCTGTAACTAGAAAAGAGAATACTCTAACAAACCAATGGCAATAAATAGTCTTTATTAAAACTAGCAATAAGCGTTGAGTGGGGGGATAGCTAAAAATGGCTTTTAAAGATCCCATGCTGCTGTGATAGTCCTCTACTGACTGTACATAACTCTGAGTCAAGAGAATGTAAATTTGCCTTAGAATTATTATTAATAACTGGCTCAGCTGCTACTTCCACTTTATTCCTAACCCTGACTGGAATATCTGTTTTTAGTAAATAAACGATTTCATGAAAAATTGTGATCATCTCAAATTAAACTCTATAGCAAAACATTTTTTTCCCACACAGGAAATGTTGACATCTATGAATAGATAATGCATGGCCATAAATGTGCATATAAGCACTGAATGTAAATCTTGAACAGAGTGGAGGCTGTTCTTGGAAAGATATACTTATATGCTAATTTGATACAGGCATCTCTACGATATGTCATAGTGAAGTTCACATAATTACTTAACTTCAATAAGGGAATAAAGAACCAGATATATTTGCTCAATACAGATATTGGACAGCTTGAATCTGGTCTGTAAAGATTTGATAATGCAAGTGAATCCATTGCGCATTAAAGTGGATGTAAACCCTCACATATACCCAGTGAAGTGCACAGCCTCAGCTGATACACAGAGATAAATCCTCCTATAGTTTTACATGTATATCTGCTGTCCTCATCTTTATATATTGTTTAGAAAGTGCAGATCGTGTTAAGAGATTTTCTCTTCCTAGTTAACACTGCAGTGAAGCCTGGGCATACAGCCAAGACAGCTGATTGGAGGAAAGGCACACACCCCCTCTCCTCATAGGTAGAGACTATCAGCTCTGTTTGTTGAATTGTTCAGCACTGTGCTAATCTATTTATAGCTCCATCCCCAACACAAAACTGGCTGATTTTATCATATGTGATGGAGAACTTTTCAGGAGTTATCAGGCTGATAACAGAAGAATGAAGCAGGAGACAGCTAGGAGACTTAGTGCTTTGGAGAGAAATAAGAAAAAACTGCAGATGCATGTGCCCAGCTCAAATTTCATGAATCAGGTTTACATTCACTTTAAAGTGATTGTAAAGTCTAGTTTTTTCCTATAAAAATAACAAACATGTTATACTTACCTGCTCTGTTGTAATGGATTTGCACAGAGTAGCCCCAATCCTCCTCTTCTTGGTTCCCTCTTTTGTGCTCCTGGCCCCTCCCTCCTGTTCAGTGCCCCCACAGAAAGCAGCTTGCTATGGGGGCACCTGAGCTGAGTCACAGCTCCCTGTGTCCATTCAGGCACGAAGCCCTGACCCAGCCCCACCCCTCTCTCCCCTGATTGGCTAGATGCCTTTGATTGACAGCAGTGCAAGCCAATGGCGCCACTGCTATGTCTCAGCCAATCAGGAAGGAGAATCTGGATGGCTGAGACATTCGTGGACATCGATGGACAGAGAGGGACCTAGGGGGGCTGAGGGGGGGGGGGGGCTGCTGCACATGGAAAGCTTTTTATCTTAATGCATAGGATGCATTAAGATAAAAATCCTTCTACCTTTACAACCCCCTTAAATTCAAATGCTTATACGTTAGCAAATGTCCATTTAGACATTTTTGCACGAGCTTCAAAGGTGGGTGGGATAGGATACTCTGGGACAGTTGTTGCTTACAGTTGTTGTAAAGGCAGAAGGTTTTTTTTATCTGAACGCATTCTATGTATTACGATAAAAAAATCTTCTGTGTGCAGCAGCCCCTCTCTGCCCCCTAATAATTACCTGAGTCGATCCAGTGATGTTGCACGAGAGACTCGTCTGGCTGATTGGCCAAGACAGCAGAGAAGCGCCATTGGCTCCCGCTGCTGCTATTCAAAGTCAGTGAGCCAATTAGGAGAAAGAGGGGCATGGGCGCAGCTCTATATCTGAATGGACACAGGGAGCTGCGGCTCGGCTTGGGTGCTCCCATAGCAAGCCGCTTGCTGTGAGGGCACTCGGCAGGAAGGAGGGGCTAGGAGTACCAGTGAGGGACCCAAGAAGAGAAGGATCTGGGCTGCTCTGTGCAAAACCACTGCACAGAGCAGGTATGGCATGTTTGTTATTTTTAACAAAAATACTCAAGACTTTAGTATTACTTTAAGAGAAATGATTTGTAAATTTGGGATTCATTCCTTCTCCTATTCCCCCTACAAAAAAAAATAATACATTTTTACTTCTGTTGGAGAGGTCTGCTCACTTCCTGTCTAGTAAAACATCAGCAGGTTGTCAGCAGGACAGGAAGTGAGGGTAATTCTCTCTAACAGAGCCCCAGATAGCAATAAAAACCTGACTGGAGTTCTAACAGCAGAGAGGGGGCTGAGGCATGGCACTAGCATTGGTGTTATGAGACATTCAGCACCCATGTCCGGAACAGGTCAGAAGAGCTGTATTATGTATGAAAATGAAAAGGGTAAGTTCAACTTTTTACAAAAAATGAAAAAGTGAACTAACTCCACATATCCTAGCCAAGTGGCCATCCCATCAAACCCTGCTGTCCCATTTGTGACCAGATGACCGATCTGACCAATGAGAAATACTTTTTTCTTCGGAGACACCTTACTGAAAGAAAGGCCTCAGGTGCACTGACCAATGAACACTTGCCATTGTGTGCATTATGATGGATACTCACTCTGGGGCTGTATATTGTGATGTAGGGTGTATGGACACTTGTGAGCATCATGACCGCTATGTGCAGTGGGGTCAGGGGGAGTGGCCAGGATATTTGGCGTTAGTTCACCTTTTCATTTTTCATGAAAAGGCGAGGTTACCCCTTAGGGTCCATTCACACCAGAACATGGTGTGGGAATGGCGCATTCCATGCATGTTTCCCTCACTGCACATGAGCACGCTGCCCTTGTGAGAGGTGTGCGGGTGGTAATTGAATGTTAATGGCATCCCAATCCCAAAAGTGGCATATTGCAAACACAGCATATTTGCAACCACCAAACCACATGTTACCGCAGTACCATGTGTTTGGGTGTCGCACAATCTGAAATAGTAATAGCTTGCACTACTTTTTACACGTTCTGGAACATTTTGCAGACCATTGAAATAAATGGGCTGTCAAAACCCGAACCCCCTGGGACCGCACAGGAGCGTGCTTTCCAGTATAAATCTGCCCTTAAAGAACTCTTTTACACCAGTTTGAAGAAAGCCTGCATGAAATGACTTTAAAGCCAAGACAAAGATATAATAACAACAACAACTCTACACCTAGTAGAATTATCATTCCCTTAATTGAATTTTAATATGCCTGCATTTTTTGTCCATTATATTACTCAAACCCTAATAGGACAATTTATCTGTTCTAATGACACAGTTAAAGTATTGTTCTGCTTTCTTGCTCATTTTACTGAATTCAAGCTTCTTCGGGTGTAACGGTGAGTCGGGAGAGCAGCTGGCCTGGGGATACACAAGCAGTCACCTTCATGCCTCTAGCTGGATGTTTTACAACGTGTGCCCAGCATCTAACCTTCTGTTTAACTATTGCTTGCTGTCATTAAATATGATTTTATGAAGGCTGCATTAATATACTGTATATGTCGACAGTTTATAACTGGTTGCATCACCTCTATATGAACAGGTTAATTTTGCCTGTGCCTGGTTTTTATCACACTTGGTCTTCCAATCCTGTTGTAGTACAGACGATTACCGCTGATTTCCTGCTGTTTCAGACAAACAAAAAAAAAAAAAGAAAAGAAATAAAACCTCCAAAGACCTGAATTTAAATAGAATAAAAATGTTGCAACAAATGTAGTTAGTAAAAGTGTACAAAATGTTGATTATTTTAGACTCATCCAGTTTCATTCTAAAGTCATAGCTATCTCATTGTATATTTTTTTTAAGTTTAAATATGTCTGGTTTTATTCAGAGTAAGCATGGCCTTAGATGTCTTTGTTATGAAGTAATATTTTGTTGTAGTTACCCAACTATATGCATACATAGAAATAGGATTTAAAGTGATCATGCTGCATTGTTGGGCAATTTAAAGTCAGCATATGGTGAAAAAAGGCAGAAGCACAGGTTAGCGAAAACGGCATGGTAAATTGATTAGTTGATCCAAAGATATAGATAGATCAGCCTTTCTCAACTTTTTCAACACCAAGGAACCCTTGAAATAATTCTCCGGTCTCAGGGAGCCCCTGCTAAAAATTAAAAATCTACAACTCCTGATACATTCGTGTGATGGTCAATGGGAAGAATGCTCCTTACACTTGTGGTCATTGGGAAGAAAACCCCCTTACAGAAACCTAAAAAGATCAATGATGTTATTGGGAATTTATCTGAGAGGTAAAAATTGACCATTGCTCAAGGAACCCCTAGCAACCTCTGGAGGAATCCTAGGGTTCCACGGAACCCTGGTTGAGAAACCCTGAGATAGATGAAGTTTTCAGATTAGCTTAACTTTACTTGTAAAAGTTGATTTTTTTTTTTACCTTGATGCCCCACCCCACCCCACCCCAAGCCTCTGTGTTGGTTAGATGTTCATCACAATACAGGTATACTGTAGGACCATTAGGGTGGCTTTGTAAGTGGGAGGCGGATCAGCACAACATTTGTATTTAACCACTTCAGCTCCAGAAGATCCCCCCCTCTTCCTAACCAGGCAATTTTTTGCTATATGGCACTGCATTACTTTAACTGACAATTGCGCGGTCGTGCCACGCTGTACCCAAATAACATTTTTTTCCCCCCACAAATAGAGCTTTCTTTTGGTGGTATTTGATCACCTCTGTGTTTTACTTTTTGCACTGTAAACAATTTTGAAAATAGACAATATTTTTACTTTCTGCTATAAAAATATCCGATAAAAGAATTGTAAAAAATCTAATTTCTTCATCAATTTAGGCCAATATCTATTCTGCTACATGTTTTTGGGTAAAAAAATCCCAATAAGTGTATATTGATGGGTTTGCACAAAAGTTATAGCGTCTACAAACTATGGGATATATTTATGGAATCTTTATTCATGTATTTTTTCTACTAGTAATGGCGGCGATCAGCAACTTATAGCGGGACTGCAATTGGACAAATTGGACACCAAATGACACTTTTGACACTTTTTGGGGACCAGTAACACTAATACAGTGATCAGTGCTAAAAAATATGCAATGTCACTCTGCTAATGACACTGGCTGGGAAGGGGTTAACATCAGGGGCAATTAAAGGGTTAACTATGTGCCTAGCTGGTGTTTTACTGAAGTGTGGGAGGTGCTTTTACTAGGGGAAGACATAGATCCATGTTCCTGCTTTGCAGGAATACAGGATTTATGCATTTCTTACTGACAGAACAGTGATCTACTTTGTTTACATAGGCAGAACGTTGTTTTGTCTATGTACTGAACGATCAGCAGGTGCCGGCAGACCAGCTGACCAGCTCCCGCTCTGTAAAATCACAGTGGGAGCGAGCTGTTAGCGGCGTTCAGTCGCGTCCAATACCTGGAAGTGCAGGATCACATATATATATGTGATCCTGCACCATGCAGCTGAACTGCAGCAGTAAAACTGCTATAGTGTGGTCGGCAAGTGATTAATTCAATTTTATATATCTCTGGATTTACTGATTGTTTTGACATGCGGTCTTCACTGAAGGCCACCTATATTTATATATTTTTCCTCTTCTATGTTCAGTTTGAACTAGCCAAGTTTGTGGCACACTTAGATCAAGAGTACTGTAACCTATACATTTTCCCTTTGAATATCCAGTTTTAGTTTATTTTGCTTTATTGGGCTTTTCACTTAACCAGATGCAGACATTGAGCGTACCAGATATGCCCATTTTTGAATGGGAGAGTCAATCTTTGCTATCATCAGCTTGTGCAAACCTTCAGGTAGGAGATGTCTGAAATTTAGCCTCCTGTTATAACCCTTTAGGCAGTGGATGCCTGAGATTTGCAGATGTAGGAAAATTAGTGAGTAAATCACGCAAATAGGAAACAAGATTTGCTGGTTTCATTCAGTACACTGACAAAATACAGAATGCTTCCAGGTTGCCTTATTACAAGGAATGTCTAATGCATGTGTGTTAGCTCTGGACCGATAAAAGTGAAAATTGTCTCAGATGGATCTACCATAGTTATTTTTCCTTCAAAGAAGCATATCTGTGATTGATATATATAGTATGGGTGGACCCTGTTCTGGTCCCAGGCTGCAAACTCTCTGTTAACAACAAAAGGAAAGCTCGCCAGATGTTAAATTCTATTATGTATATGGACGAGCGCATGGTACAAAAGTTTAGTTCACTCGAAGGGCTTTTTGAAACATTTGGGGCTAATTCACACATAGTGCAGTGTCAGACAATTTACTGCATTCTAAAATGCCTGTCACTGCAAGGACACACAGAAAACAATTGTTTCCTGTGTGTTCCATTCATACTGCATACTGTAGTTTCACATAGTTTTTAGATGATTTTAGAACAGTGATCACTGTTCTAAAATCATTTAAAAACTCTATGTGAAACTATAGCAGAGCGAAACCATATCCCTGTTCTTCTCTATGCTACAGTTTCACACACAGTTTCCAGATGTTTGCAGAACAGTAGTTCTGTTTGTCCCGGTTTTATTTAAAGTGTTACACACAGTTTCCAGAACAGTAGTTCTGTTTGTCCCGGTTTTATTTAAAGTGTTACACACAGTTTCCAGATGTTTGCAGAACAGTAGTTCTGTTTGTCCCGGTTTTATTTAAAGTGTCACACACAGTTTCCAAATGTTTGCAGAACAGTGATATGGGTTCGGCCAGTTTTATTTAAAGTGTCACACACAGTTTCCAGATGTTTGCAGAACAGTAGTTCTGTTTGTCCCGGTTTTATTTAAAGTGTTACACACACTTTCCAGATGTTTGCAGAACCGTGATATGGGTTCCCCCGGTTTTAGTTAAAGTGTTACACACAGTTTCCAGATGTTTGCAGAACATTAGTTCAGTTTGTCCCGGTTTTATTTAAAGTGTTACACACACTTTCCAGATGTTTGCAGAACAGTAGTTCAGTTTGTCCGGGTTTTAGTTAAAGTGTTACACACAGTTTCCAGATGTTTGCAGAACAGTAGTTCAGTTTGTCTCGGTTTTAGTTAAAGTGTTACACACACTTTCCAGATGTTTGCAGAACAGTAGTTCAGTTTGTCTCGGTTTTAGTTAAAGTGTTACACACACTTTCCAGATGTTTGCAGAACAGTAGTATGGTTTCTCCCGGTTTTATTTAAAGTGTTACACACACTTTCCAGATGTTTGCAGAACAGTGATATGGGTTCCCCCGGTTTTAGTTAAAGTGTTACACACAGTTTCCAGATGTTTGCAGAACATTAGTTCAGTTTGTCCCGGTTTTATTTAAAGTGTTACACACACTTTCCAGATGTTTGCAGAACAGTAGTTCAGTTTGTCCCGGTTTTAGTTAAAGTGTTACACGCAGTTTCCAGATGTTTGCAGAACAGTAGCATGGTTTCTCCCGGTTTTATTTAAAGTGTTACACACAGTTTCCAGATGTTTGCAGAACAGTGATATGGGTTCTCCCGGCTTATTTATACTTTTTTGACACAGTTTGAAGATGATTTTTGAACAGTGATATGGCTTCTACCGTTAATTAAAACTTTTCAGACACAGTTTGAAGATGGTCCACATCCACCTCCATTTTTGATTTTTTTATGTTTTTATTTTAAAAAAATGCTTTTAGTTATTTCCCTGTCCCCATTTCTTTGTAGGGCACTTGTCCCACCCTTACCCCCATTTCCTTCCTTTTGCAGACCTCTAGGACTTTCCAGGACTTTTTTACAGCCATTTTTGTGCCTAAATGTTCGGGTCCCCATTGATTTCCATGGGGTTCGGGGTCCGGGACAAAGTTCGGGTTCTGTCCGGACCCGAACCCGGACTTTGTCCCAAAGTTCGGCCGAACCAGCAGAACCCGGACTTCCAGAAGTTCGCTCAACTCTACTTGTAGGGCTTTTCCTTTGACACCCATTGTTGGTCATCCATATTTATCCCCTGGGTTCTCAGGCGGAGTGTTTAGAACTTGGTCTGAACAGGGACTCATGCTAGCCTCCAATCTTTTGAGCTCTAACAAATGGGTGAACATTGTAAATCTTCAAACTGACTCCAGAATTGGGAATGTGAAGAGCCCAACAATGTACTTTCTTTGTTCCTAAACCAGTTTCTTTTCAAAGACAGCTTACACCATTTGAGGAGCTCTGCCAAGACAGAAGCGCAGTAAGAAAAGACCTTCTGTACTCCCTACCAAATACTAATGAGAATATTTGCACAAAAAGACCCTATAGACTGATATTAAGGACCTTAACAGTACCACATGATAAAAAAATTGTCAAAAATGTAATGTATAAAGTATTAAAATCATTGGAACATACTGTTCATGTATGTTCAAGACAAGACATAACACATAATTCCATATGTAAGTTATATTTGTACTAGACAATATAAAACTGAATCATAAACCCTATAAGAATCAGGTGATGAATAGCTTGCTGCGACTTCCGACGCAGTTGCGTTTCACGGATCGCTGCCCGCTTCTTCAGGAAAGCAAATTACAGTCAAGCTCTAAAATAGGATATACAGTATACAATTATCAATTTCAATACTCTCCTTGTAGACTGAAGTATGAAGCCTCAAAAATAGGTACTTCACATACCTCAGTGTATATAAACATCAGCGTTAACAAACATTATTTATCCTACGACCAGCTGTTACCAGCTCCCTTGGTTGATGGGGTGGTCCAAACAGAGCCTCATCCATGGGTCATCCAACATATGTGTTGGGATGGATTATCTACAACAGCAAATAGTGTGTGGTAATATTCAGGTAACTAATGGGTGTATATGGGTATAAGGTTGAGGGGGACAAAAGGAAATTTCTGCTAAAAGGACACTTCCAATAGTCCTACAAAGTAGGAAGCCACTCTCAGCAAGATCCAACATTCCTGTTCAAATGGGAGAGCGACTTAAACACCACTCTCTCAGATACTCAGAGGCCAAATTCTATCTGCGCACAAAGCCTTAATTAGTAATACACACCAAGAAATTACTTGTAAGATTCTGACACAGTGGTACAGGACCCTAACTGTCTTCAATAAACTTTTCCCTCGACAAAGTGACTTGTGCTAGAGATGTAAGGTGCACAAAGGTACGCTTCTGCACATATTTTGGCAACGTCTTTCCATGCACCCATTCTCGCAACAGGTCCTTTAAATAATGCAATAGCTTACAGACATTTCTTTTTTTGACAACCCAGCCACTGTCCTTTTAAATCTGACACCTATATCTACAAAATGCTACCACAAATTATTACTTATCTAAATGCCGCAAGGGCCTGTACCCCAAGTTTATGGAGAAAAAGTCTCCACCTACAGTAACACAATGGTTTGCCAGGTGAATGATATACAGTGTATGGAGATACAGCTGCCATGAGGAATAAATCTGAGGAACACACAGCTAGATGGTTCTACTGGTAACAATTCTATTTGTCTACTGAATAGTTGAGATTATGAGAAGCCCCCTCTATTTTTTTGTTTGGCTAAACCTTAAGGCAATTTCTTAAGCAAGTTTTCTGCCCCCCCCCCCCTCTTTTTTTTATATTCTTTCCTTAACCCTGAGAATCCTCTACCTGCTTCTTTCATTCCCTTGCCCTTATTAATTCCTCCCCTCCATCCCTAGATAAAGTAAATACAGAAAACTGGTGAGCTTCAGACTCACGCATATAACTGATGTTACGCCCAGTGGCGTCCACTCCATGCTCCCTGCTCCTAATCTACATGCAGGGTGCCAGATGCACGTCTTTCAATAGGGTTTTTTTTAAGCACATGATTAGAGCCTGAGGCTCTAACTGGCTTCAAAAAAGGTGTGAGCTCAGGGTGCAGAGCACTGCGCCCTGAGCCCAACCAGTTGTGTGACATCTGGTCTTATGACTCCTAGCCAATCGGATCTCAGGACCCTGTTCAGCCGGGAGGGGAAGCAATACCTGTTTGGTTCCATCGGCAAGCAGGAGTGAGTCGCAACAGATGGAGGGGCGAAAGGGCAGCAACAGTCCCTTTAACCCCTTGCCGACCGGCCGCCTTGGCTTGACAGTGGCAAAGTGGATCGTTATCACAAAATGCCATCACCTGACGGCGGCCGCGGTAATGAGTATTGTGAGCGCGCGTGCACCGCCGGAGGCATGCTCGTGTGCTCACTGTGTTCCGGGGGTACCAGGGAGCTGGTAGGGTGGACTCGATCTCCGCCGGCTACCCGTGATGGTTCCCCCGCAGTGAAAGAATGGAGGTTCGTGTATGTAAACACGGATCTCCGTTCTGACAGAGGGGGAAGGGCTGTGATCACAGGCTTCCTGTATATGGAAGCCGTGATCACTCCCTTCCCCCAGCCAGCCCAGCCCACATACAGTTAGAACACACTGAGGGAACACAGTTAACCCTTAGAGCGCCCCATCCAGGTTAACCCCTTCACTGCCAATGGCATTTTCACAGTAATCAGTGCATTTTCATAGCACTGATCGCTTTATAAATGCCAGTGGTCCCAAAAAAGTGTCAAAATGGTCCATCATGTCCGCCGCAATATCGCAGTACCACTAAAAATAGCAGATCGCCGCCATTACTTGTGAAATATATAAAACAAATAAAGACCCCATAAATTAATTCTCATCATTCGTAAACGCAGCAACTTTTGCGCAAACCAATCAATAAACGCAGATTGCGATTTTTTTTTACCAAAAATATGAGGAAGAATAAAGATCGGTCAAAACCGATGAAAAAAATGTTTTTTATATTTTTTGTTTTGGATTTGTATTTTAGAAAAAAGTAAGAAATATTGTTTTTTTTGCAAAATTGTCGCTCTTTTTTTGTTTATAGCAGTGGTCAGAAATGACGCAGAGGAGATCAAATACCACCAAAAGAAAGTTCTATTTCTGGAAAAAAAAGGACGCAAATTTTGTTTGGGTACAACGTCGCAATTGTCAGTTAAAGAGACGCAGTGCCGAATCGCAAAAAGTGCTCTGCTCCTAAATTGGTAAATCCTTCCGGGCCTGAAGTGGTTAAGCTTCCAGGAGCCCTACCCCGGATCCAGCACCACCTCATCATCAGCCTCCTAAGGTAAGGCCACTGATTGCTGCCTGCTCGTCCATCTCCCGTACGGGGGGTGGTGCTAGTGCGAGTGAGGGGGCCATGTTTGTTTGCTGAATGTGCTAGGCTGCATGATGGTGACAGAAAGAGATAAAAAGTAACTTGGGATGGAAAGGGTGACAAGACAGATGGGTTGTGTGGACTCCATTGGAATGCCTCTGTTTCCATTCACTGCAGTCACACGTTTTGCATACAGTTTCTGCTACCTTGCTCTTATTCACACTACACTGATCCATGCAGCCTCCTCGCTCAGCTCTGTGCATTCTACAAGATATTTTGGATTTAATACTATTTCATCGACATGGATGATTTAAGGATAAGTTATCATTAAATAATTGCAGTACATTTCACTTTTTACTGTTTTTTTTTTTCAGCACATTAGCTCTGAAGAAGGCTTTTTCTCCGTGAAAAATGTTGGTTCTATTTGATCCTAAACCAATAAAATGTTTCAAGAAGTCCTTCAAGTGAGATAAACCGTTGTTTGAGGCACTTCCCCATACACATACAAGTTATTACCAGGAAGAGTGTTTTAAAGCTTAATGTGTTTGTGACCCCAGTATTTCACATTTCTGATATGTGCCTTATGTACCATGAACTTGTATGAAAAAGTATCCTGTTATCGTTGTATTGCTTCCTTTGTGTGAAATCTGTGGTGTTTCTGCCAGTCTCTGTGCTTTCCCATTAAAAACTGACCACACTAAGCAGAAGAACAATGCGTGGTCAGTTCTCTAGCTGTCTGCTCTCCCCCAATGACCAGACTTGTCCTGAAATGCCCTCCCTACTCCCTACACAGCCTTTCACTGGAAAGATCAGTGTCATGTTGTTTCTCGTCCCGCCACCTCTTATGGAGCTAGGAACAGAGGGAAAGTGATGACTTATAAAAAAGGGAAAAAAGGTATTTATATATATATTTTTTTTATATCTATACACACATGTCTTGGCTTTCATTTCAGTTTTAAACAAAATGGATTGTTTTACAAGGTAATCCTTTACAATCTCTAGGTAGATATAAAAGGCACAAATTAATGCAACTCTGTATTCAAAAATACATATTTAAATATATTTTTTAAATGCAAGCAGCTTATGTACCTGTATTTGACCTGGTATGTGTCTTGCAGTCTCTGTACACCACCAAAAAAATAATAATTGGGTCCCCTGAAGGTGTATGCCATAATGTGCTAGTATGCACCGCATACTAGCACATTATGAAATACTTACCTTTCAAACAAAGCCCCCCAGTGGTGCGCTGTTACTGCTGCCAGGGCTTCCATATTTGCATAGTTACATAGTTATTCCGTTTGAAAAAAGACACATGTCCATCTAGTTCAACCAATAATAAAAAAAAACCCATACAATCCCATATACAATCCTTCACCCACAGTAGATCCAGAGGAAGGCGAAAACCCCCAGCAAAGCGATGATCCAATTTGCTATAGGGAGGGACAAAATTCCTTCCTGATCTCCAGAGAGGCAATCATATTTTCCCTGGATCATCTTTACATATAAATGTTAGTATCCCATTATATTATGTACCTTTAGGAAAGAGTCCAAGCCTTTTTTAAAGCAATCTACCGTGCTGACCAAAACCACCTCTGGGGGGAGTCTATTCCACATTTTCACAGCTCTAACTGTGAAGAAATCTTTCCGTATTTGGAGATGAAATCTTTTTTCCTCTAGACGTAAAGAGTGCCCCCTTGTCCTCTGTGATGACCTTAACCCCTACAGATCCGTGCTATTGCCGAAGTACGGCTCCAGCGCGGATCTGAAATGCCGGGACGACGTCCATGGACGTCGTCCCCTGTGCACGCTCCCGGCGCGCCCCCATGGCGGCAGCGGCGGTGCGCGTGCGCGCCTGCCACACGCTTCGCAAGCGTGCCCGTGGGTCGGGCGGACTCGATGTCCGCTCGAGACCCACGATCGCCTGACAGAGCTGCAGAACGGGGAACCGCCGATGTAAACACGGCGGTTCTCCGTTTTGTGACAGGGGACATACCAGATCTACTGATCCCTGTCACTGGGATCAGTTAGATCTGTTATGTCCCGACCAGCCCCGCCCCCCCACAGTTAGAACACACCCAGGGAACACTGTTAACCCCTTCACTGCCCCCTGCAGGTTAACCCCTTCACTGCCAATGATATTTATACAGTAATCAGTGCATATTTAAATTTCTGATCGCTGTATAAATGTCATTGGTCCCAAAAATGTATAAAAAATGTCCGACATTTCTGCTGCAATATCGCAGTCCTGATAAAAATCGCAGATCGCCGCCATTACCAGTAAAAAAAAAAAAATAATAAAAACGCCATAAATCAATTCCCATAGTTTGTAGACGCGATAACTTTTGCGCAAACCAATCAATATTGTGATTTTTTTTTACCAAAAATATGTAGAAGAATATATATCGGCCAAAACTGATGAATCATTTTTTTTAATGGATTTGTACTTTAGCAAAAAGTAAAAAATATTGTTCTTTTTTGCAAAATTGTCGCTCATTTTTTGTTTATAGCGGTGATCAGAAATAACGCAGAGGTGATCAAATACCACCAAAAGAAAGCTCTATTTGTGGGAAAAAAGGATGCAAATTTTATTTGGGTACAACGTCACACGACCGCGCAAAATGCGACAGCGCTGAAAGCCAAAAATTGGTCTGGGCAGGAGGGGGTTTAAGTGCCCAGTAAGGAAGTGGTTAAAGTGAATAACTCAACACCATGTTCACTATATGGACGCCTTATGTACTGTATTCATACACGTTGATCATATCCCCCCATAATCCCCTCTTCTAAAGAGAGAATAAATTCAGTTCCTCTAATCTTTCCTCATAGCTGAGCTCCTCCATGCCTCTTATTCGTTTGGTTGCCCTTCTCTGCACTTTCTCCAGTTCCCCCCATATCCTTTTGGAGAATTGGTGTCCAACACTGAACTGCATATTCCAGATGAGGTCTTATTAATGATTTGTACAGGGGGGCAAAATAATGTCTCTATCTCTGGAGTCCATACCTCTCCTAATACAAGAAAGGATTTTGCAGCTTGGCATTGCACGCTGTTATTAAGCTTATGATCTACCAAAACCCCCAGATCCTTCTCCATTATGGTTTCCCCCAGTTGTACTCCCTCTAATATGTAGTCTTCCTTCCTGGTTCACAGGCATCAGCCATTTGAATGGCTGGGACTCTGATGGTGTCACTCCCATACATGCACTTGGGAGCTGCGGCACAGCACTCTGCATTGTGCGGCATATTGTGAGCATCCCTGTGCCTGCGTGGGTAAAGTCATCAGATATTGCTGATTTGAATATCTCCTAAAGGAAGATATTGTACCTTCAGATACAAGGTGCAATATACAGTGTATGTACAAGTTAGGACACAGTGTTATTACAACTTTAAACCTTGTACACACTTCCCAAAAGTCAGCCGGTTCAGCAGAAACTGGCCAACTTTCCGTATGTGTGTACTCTTGTTTCTTTTTTTTGGGGGGGGGGGTTGTGACCTGGACACAGCGGGAGAGATCCCTAAATCAACATTGCTTGTGATGATGCGGAGGTCTGTAAGTTTTACAGATTTTTGGCCAGGTACTGTATATTAGCTCCCATGTATATATTCTATCTGTGTATTTAGCCGATTTCCTGAATTTTGAGAGCGTTAGAAAATGACAGTATTTGCAGAGTGAAATGGCAAGGTCATTTTTAATTAAATTAAATACCAATGGTTTGTCTTACAAATCTATGTTTTTGTCATTTTCCTTTAAGGGGACTTGACTGATCATACACAGTGTAATATGCGCAATTAGAAATTAAGTGATGTCATTTTTTATCAGCTGGTACGAGAATGACATGTTATTTGATGTGGTTTTCAAACTGTATAATGTCCGAAAGACATATGATGTAATAGGAGAGGTCTTGTTTTCATTGGATTCAATAGAACAGATTAAACTTGTCCCAAAGGGATCATTACTAAGGTCCATTAACCTCTTTAAATGACATTAGCTGAGCAGAAAAGAAAATATATATTTTTTAGGCAGAGACTATATGGGAAAAGCAATATTTTTATATCTTTCTTATTTTTTTTTTTATATATATATATATTGGATGTATGCATAAAGTGTATAAATACACATGTAAGATAGAAAAGGAAATAGAGCTCTTCAACCTGTACAAAAGAGTATGTATATGTATGTCTATTTTTCTATAAATATGTATAACAGCTGCATACCTCATCCAGTGTCCTCCAGAATTTTGATTCACAATGCCCTTGAGATGTGGACGTAATTAACTGGTTCAGTGCATGTCCTAGTAGAACTCCATCAAAACAACTTGTAATAGCAGGTATTGCATGTACATTCGCTTTTACATGGAAATACTGTACACACTATAGGAGCTCTCTCTGAAAAGCGCTTTAAAGAGACGTTGTTGAATCTTAACATACATTGTGAAGGTTAGGTCAAGTGTAGTGCTTTTCAACAACTTCAATTAGGCCAGGAAAGTATATTTTTAGGGCTTTGGGCCCACTTTTATTTAAAAGTAAAGTTCAAAATAACTCAAAGGGTTTCCCTCACAGGGTTTTTCATCATCAGAACATACATTTTCCATGATGTTGGCTATCCAGGCTTTGTAGTCCCTTAGCATGTCTCAGCAAGGACTGAACACTTACTTTGTCTAAGGGTGCAAGGCCTCTTAATACCGCTCAGGCAATGGCCAGGTCAAATCTGGCCACCTCACTCTCTAGTGTCTCCCTCCACACACATACAGCAGCTTGTTTTCGGAGGAAAGGAGCCCTGAACTATAGACCAGTGTTTCCCAACTACAGTCCTCAAGGCGCCCCAACAGGGCATGTTTTCAGGATTTCCTTCAGATGAAATGGCTGTGGTAATTACTAAGGCAGTGAAACCGATCAAATTACCTGTGCAAAATAATGAAGAGAATGAAAACATGACCTGTTGGGGCGCCTTGAGGACTGGAGTTGAGAAACACTGCTATAGACAGCTTCTTAGCTGAAACGGCAGTGCATGTGTGTATAATCAGGCTGCTGGTCTCCAGTAATTAGCGGACACAGGGTTAGAGGCTTCATCCCTCCCAAGACTGTTCGTAGCCTCTGGACCTAGTCCAGGGATTATCAACCATGGGGAAAACTGTAAAATCAGTTTTCTCCACGCAGAATAGCCACCCTAGAGCTCCCGAACCTATCCCATTGAAAACTCTGTTAAACATATAACCTGTCTGACAAGACGCAAAACTGTATATATCTATATATACATACAGTATCTCACAAAAGTGAGTACACCCCTCACATTTTTGTAAATATTTTATTCTATCTTTTCATGGGACAACACTGAAGAAATGACACTTTGCTACAATGTAAAGTAGTGAGTGTACAGCTTGTATAATAGTGCAAAGTTGCTGTCCCCTCAACAAACCGCTGACAACAAAAGTGAGTACACCCCTGTGAAAATGTCCAAATTGGGCCCAATTATCCATTTTCCCTCCCTGGTGTCATGTGACTTGTTAATGTGACAAGGTCTCAGGTGTGAATGGGGAGCAGGTGTGTTACATTTGGTGTTATTGCTCTCACTCTGTCATACTGGTCACTGGACATTCAACATGGCACCTCATGGCAAATAACTCTCTGAGGATCTGCAAAAAAGAATTGTTGCTCTACATAAAGATGGCCTAGGCTATAAGAAGGCTGACAAGACCATGAAACTGACCTACAGCACAGTGGCCAAGACCGTACAGCGGTTTAATAGTACAGATTCCACTCAGAACAGGCCTCACCATGGTTGACTAAAGAAGTTGAGTGTACGTGCTCAGCATCATCACGTAACATTGCTGCAGAGGTTGAAGGGGTGGGGGGTCAGCCTGTCAGCGCCCAGACCATACGCCACATAGTGCATCAAATTGGTCCGCATGGCTGTCATCTCAGAAGGAAGCTGCTTCTAAAGATGATGCACAAGAAAGCCCACAAACAGTTTGCAGAAGACAAGCAGACTAAAGACAGGGATTACTGGAACCATTTCCTGTGGTCTGATGAGAATAAGATAAAGGTATTTGGTTCAGATGGTGTCAAGCGTGTGTGGTGCAAACCAGGTGAGGAGTACAAAGACAAGTGTGTCTTGCCTACAGTCATGCATGGTGGTGGGAGTGTCTTTTTCTGGGGCTGCATGAGTGCTGCCAGCACTGGGGAGGTACAGTTCATTGAAGGAACCATGAATGCCAACATGTACTGTGACATACTGAAGCAGAGCCTGATCCCCTCCCTTCAGAGACTGGGCCACAGGGCAGTATTCCAACATGATAACGACCCCAAACACACCTCTGCCTAGCTAAAGAAGCTGAGGGTAAAGGTGATGGACTGGCCAAGCATGTCTCCAGACCTAAACCTTACTGAGCATCTGTGAGGCATCCTCAAACGGAAAGTGGAGGAGCGCAAGGTCTCTAACATCCACCATCTCTGTGATGTCATCATGGAGGAGTGGAAGAGGACTCCAGTAGCAACCTGTGAAGCTCTGGTGAACTCCATGCCCAAGAGGGTTAAGGCAGTGCTGGAAAATAATGGTGGCCACACAAAATATTGACACTTTGGGCCCAATTTGGACATTTGCACTTAGGGACGTACTCAGTTTTGTTGCCAGTGGTTTAGACATTAATGGCTGTGTGTTGAGTTATTTTGAGGGGACAGCAAATTTACACTGTTATACAAGCTGTACACTCACTACTTTACATTGTAGCAAAGGGATTGATTTACTAAAGCTTGAAAGTGCAAAATTTGGTGCAACTCCGCACAGAAACCATTCAGCTTCAAGGTTTTATTGTCAAAGCTTTATTGAACAAGCTGAGGTTAGAAGCTGAATGGCTAGCATGCACAGCTGCAACCCGTTTTTGCACTCTCCAGTTTTTGTAAATCAACCACAAAGTGTAATTTCTTCAGTGTTGTCACATGAAAAGATCTAATAAAATATTTACAAAAATGTGAAGGGTGCACTCACTTTTGTGAGATATTGTATATCATTTTTACCATTGCTGTCGCTGTTTAACACTGCACTCTGTAGCTGGCCCCTGTCAGGGATCTTGTGCAGCAGGTGCTTATTCCCATGCAGCAGGTGCTCATTCTTATGCGCTTGTGCAGAGTCAAAAGCATAGAAGCCCAAGAAGAAGCCCAATAGAATGTGCACACAAATTAGCACATACATGTCGGTACGTGTGTGTACATGTAGGCGTGTGCACGCATTCGCAGATTCTGGTGCCCAGCAGCCTATTGGAACTGAAAGTCAGCCTGGTCTCAGTGCTGTATTGTCTTCAGCTCTGGCTCCTGTGTTCCTAATTCTAGAAAGTCTGCTGACCTTGTTCCTGACCCAGCTACTTCTGACGCCCCTCTTGCATCACCCCTGCTTGTTATGTCTCCTGCTTGCTTATGTTACATAGTCAGAAATAATAGGATTTCTGACTAAGTTTCTGTTTCCTGATTTGGTACCCTACCGACAGCACGTTACCGACTTCTACCTGTTCTCGACCTTCAACCTGATCCTGACCCTGTACCTGTCTGCCCGGCTGCTGCTGAACAAGGCTTGTGACCAGATTCCATACCACCCCTGGAAGGACTCCTGAGTCTCCAAGCTTCATCTACTACAGCTTCATGCCACCTGCGCCCTTCCACTGCCCAAGCAGTTCCTGTCTCCACTACCAGGGATCCATGGACAGGAATTGTGCAAGAGCCAAGCCTCATCAGTTCGGGCTCCTCACTCAGGTACATGACAGCCCCACTGGCCACTATGTGAGGTCAGTGCATGTGAACATGTGTACTTGTGTGCACAGAGCGTAACTGTCTGGGTCAGTTTGAGTAGCTGTGTCAAAGAGTTAAACTTGTAAATAAAAGGTGACTGTTGAAAATATCTCCAGCAATGTTCCATTTTGTCCTAATCTCAGCCCCTATTGAGTAGCTTGATGGCTTGGTCGGTATGGAAATTTGTAAAGGAATGTTAATTATATTAGAGAATTTCCAGAATACTATCATTACACATATTAACTACATGCAGTTGTTGGCATACATTATTTATTTTTAAAGTGGCCCTATAACATACATCTGTAAGGTGGAATTGTTTACTTGTTTTTAAAAGTGCAAGCTCTAGAGCTGTAATCTTCATTCTTGCTTTACTACTTAGTCCCTGACATGGACAAGTGTGCAACTGTCAACCACTTCAGCCCTGGAAGGATTTACCCCCTTCCTGACCACAGCACTTTTTGCGATTCAGCACTGCGTCACTTTGAATGACAATTGTTCAGTCATGCAACGGTGTACTCAAACAAAATTTAATTTTTTTTTTTCCCACAAATAGAGCTTTCTTTTGGTGGTATTTGGTCACCTCTGCGGTTTTTATTTTTTGTGCTATAAACAAAAATAGAGCAAAAAAAAAAACAATATTTTTTACCTTTTGCTATAATACATATCCAAAAAAAGAAATATTAAAAAACAAATGTATTCATCAGTTTTGGCCAATATATATTCTTCTACATATTTGTGGTAAGAAAAAAATTGCAATCGGCGTTTATTGATTGGTTTGCACAAAAGTTGCCACGTTTACAAACCATGAGAATTAATTTATGGCGTTTTTACTCTTTTTTTTTTACAGGTAATTGGCAGTGATCTGCTATTTTTATCGGGACTGCGATATTGTGATGGACATGTCGGACATTTTTGACACTTTTTTGGGACCAATGACATTTATACAGCGATCAGAACTAAAAATAGCCACTGATAACTGTATAAATGTCACTGGCAGGGAAGGGGTTAACCTGTAGGGGACAATCAAGAGGTTAACTGTGTTTCCTAGGCGTGTTCTAACTGTGCGGGGGCTGGGCTGGCAGAGGCATGACAGATCTAACTCATGCAGATGACAGGCATCAGTAGATTGCTGTCATGCCCACTGTCAAAATGGGGAACCACCGTGTTTACATTGGCGGTTCCCCGTTCCTCCTCTCTGTAAGGCGATCGCGGAATGCCAGCGGACATCGAGTCAGCCCGACCCGCAGGCACACTCACGCAGACTGCGGCGGGCACGAGAGCGCACCGCCGGTGGCATGCTCCCGTCCACACTGCGGCTGGGACGACGGTCTGCGCAGCGGAGCCAACTTGCCACCATTTATGTACGCAAGACAGATGGCAAGTGGTTAAAGTATAACTAAAGGCAAAGTTTTTTTTTTTAATTTTAGATTTGGGGGGAGGGATTAGAACACCTGACAGTTTTTATTGCTGTTTGTGTCCCCATTAGTGGGATTCACCTCTCTATTTGTCCTGTTTACCATTATCATTGAAAATGAAAGTAAATGAAAATCCCAAATTTTGGGTTGTCACCAGAAATGTAATAGAAGGGAAAACTTCCAGTTGGGACACTAGTTCAGGTGACCTTGGGGGCCCCAAGAAATTCCATTAATTTGCAGGGAATTCCTCTCACTTCCTGTTTTGGCTATGGGACAGGAAGTGAAGGTAAATCTCTGCAATGGGACAGAGATGGCACAAATAAATTTTACAGGGGTTATAACCCTCACTTACTCTATCCAAAATGAAGAAAATATTGCCTATAGGTCTACTTTAAGGTCATAACTGTTGATATGCTTGATTGTTCTCAGTCAATAGGGGGGCTCTATTTAACCTTTAGGCCCCTTTCACACAGGGCAGATTCTGGTCCAATCAGCAGGAGATCTGTGAAATGATCCCCTGCTGATCGTAGCAGAGAGGGTAGGTGACACATCAATGTCTACTTCTTTTCTACAAAGCGAACATGGACAGATCCCTCTGTCGAGTATGAGCAGCCCGAAGTAAACAGACTCCGCTGTCCATTTACATATCATTATCCTCTCATCTACTCCGCCTAAACAGAAGAGGATGGATCCTTTTTTTGTTTTGTTTTTTTAGCGGACCCAATCAGACCCAGAGATAGGCAGGTGTAAACGGACACATGCCCGTTTACACCTGCCTTTTCATAGGGATGAATGGACCTTCTGATCAGGTGGACCCGATTGGAACGGCTGTGTGAAAAGGGGCCTTATGGTAAAGGATGTCTCCCATGGACATACAACAGTTTACCCTTTGATTCTGATAATACTAGCTCTACCTATCTGGTACTTTGGCAACCATAAATATTCGCAGGTCAATAAATTATCCTGGGATGTTTAGTTTTGTGATAATGCATTAAATAGCATTGCTATTTTTATGCACTTCAGTATTTTGCAATGATCCACATCCATTTTTATTTTATTGTATGCTTTTCAGTGTTAAAAAGAAAAGAAAACGGATTGGCCTGACTCTATACATGTGTATTTCACGTGTGGCGAACCATATTGAAACACTTGAGAGGTTTTGCAACAGGACAGCAAGTTTATGACAGTGATCTTTACCATAAACTACGCACTGGAATCACTCCCAAACTCTCTCTTTGGAAATCTAAACTAATGTAAAGAATGTGCCTTAATGATTCAAAACCAGTTTTTAGGTAATAAAAGTGGCAGAAGCATCTCAGTCTTTTTCTCTTTGAAGACTGACTCAATTCCTTACAGGGATGTTTAAAACAGTGAAAAACCATCACGGATGTTAAAAAAAATCAACTTTCAAGCACTTGAAGGAAAAGTATAGCAGTTTTGAACATATTTCTTTATTTATTATGGTCAGCAAATAAAATAAAGTATTATTTAGCTAGGTAAATACAAAATATTGTATAAATCTTCTTTTGAGCCAGCATACATTTTCCCCACTTCCAGCTGTTAAAAACTGTTATTTACAGAGATAGTAGCTCAAGCTGAGAATATAGCATGCAAGTGAATGAGTCAGAGCAGATGAAGGGGCCCGCATGGTCCTGAAACATTTCACTTTATTGCTCTGATGTGATCATCTGAATACACATTTGGACATTAATTAAAAGATCCGTGGTGTGCTGGGGATATACACTTTGGCTTATGTTGCTGGTTCCCAACTGGCAATCGCTACAGCACCCGCTTACCTTTTACCATTTCCAGTAACATATGTGATGGGAATATAAGTCAAAGCAGTGACTCATCCCCCTTGCTCCCTTCACTATTTAAGCACCAGTTAGGTCTGAGAGATACTGCTTGTCTGATAGACACATTGCGGTTGATTAAGAGTTCATCTCTCAAATCGACTCTAGGAAAAGCACAAAAAATGTTATATCCACAGAAAAAGAGGCACGTTTTAGAGGGTTTTACCAACAACTCTACAAAAACCTGAAACACGCAGGCATGCTTCCCAACACGACTGTATACAACACATTTGGGACTACTTAACCAAGTCTCCAACTAGAAGACACAGACCATCTACATACCCCCTTTACCATAGAGGAATTCTATGAGGTGGTCAAGATTCTACAATCAGGCAAAGCCTGAAGAGCTGATGGCTAGTCAGCAGCTACTGCAAGACCTATGCACAACTCTTGGCCATCATCCTGAAGGGACCTACCATAAAATACCCTTTCAGTCATTCCAAAGGAAGGACCACACAATGTGTGCAAATTAGAGGTTGATTTCCTTTCTTAATGTTAAGCAAAAGATTTTTATCAACTCACTCAGGTCTTCCAAGTCTCCAGCAGAAAGACACAGACCCCTTTCACCATAGATGATGCAGACCCCTTTCACCATAAATGACGCAGACCCCTTTCACCATAGATGAATTCTATGAGGTGGTCAAGATTCTACAATCAGACAAGGTTTGAAGACCTGATGGTTACTCGGCAGCTACTGCAAGACCTATGCACAAATCCTTGCCACCATCCTGAAGGGATACCACCTACCATAAGATACCTTTTTAGTCATACCAAAGGAAGGACCACAAAATGAGTGCAAATTACAGGCCAATTTCCTTTCCTGATGTTAACCTAAAGCTTCTAACCAAAATTCTTTCAATATGCCATACCGTATGTACAATTTCTTATCCATTGAGACCAGATGGGTTTTACCCCAAATAGAGAGGCTAAGAATAACACCATCGGGGTCCTCAAGGCCATCTATCTTTCCCATCATTACAGAATCCTCATGCACCTTTTCTCCACGAATGACAAAAAGGCATATGATAAGGTAGATTGTCTTTTCTTAAAAATGCCCTTAGAACACATAGGCATAGTTAAAAATACAGTAGGGCTAATTTACTATAACGCCAAAATCTACTCCAGCACTGCCTCAAAATACCTCCTAATTAAAGGCAATTAAGACTTCTACTCTCACAAACTGGAAGGAAATGCAAACAGAACAGAGCTCTATTTACCTGGAAACATGCCTCTCAAATCACATATGTCGAACACTGGCCGTCAATGGGATTGAAACTTGAAACTTACAAAACTCCATTTAAAGCTTGTATGCACGTTCATTGCCCTAAAAAAGTATATGTGTCCTGCCCTAGGGGACATGTATCAATAGAAAAACGTTTTTAAATTGTTTTTTTTTCAGGAGCAGTAGTTTTAATAATGCTTAAAGTCAAAATAAATAAATAAATATTTCTCTAAATATCGTGCCTGGGGGTCCCCTTGGTATGCCTGTAAAAGGGCGCATCTCTGTGATGTTTAGAACAGTGCCACCGCAAAATGACATTTGTAAAGGAAAATTGTCTTTTAAAATCGCTCGCTGTAATGCATTGCTGGTTCCTGGCAATATAGATAAAAATCGCCGTAAAAGCATTGCATTGGGGGCCCCCCTTCGGGTCTGGTGTGGATTTTAAGGGGAACCCGCACCAAAGCACCCTCCCCATGTTGAGGGCATGTGGCCTGATATGTTCGGAGGGGGCGCTCACTCGTCCGCATCCCCTCCTGCCATGCCAGAGCTGCGTGCTCAGATAAGGGTCTGGTTTGGATTTTGGGGGGACCCCAACGCCATTTTTTAAAATTTTGGCATGGAGTTCCCCTTAAAATCTATGCCAGACCCTTATCCCAGCATGCACTGTATATAGTCTAGACTGAATGCAGCGTATTATATATGTATACCATCTACACTGTACTGCCTGTATATACTCTATCTACACTGTATACTACACGCCACTTTTATTTTGCCAGCAGCAGAAACACAAGTATGTACATATTTACTGGCATTAAAGTATTCTAAAGTATATATGGTGCTGCATTTAGCAAAACAGTTAGCAGTTGGTTCTAAGGGTCCTGCTCATAGGAGCTTACAATGTAAAATTGGACTAAACCTTACAGTGGACACAGCTTTACTTTCACAGTGTATAACAACCCACACATTTCATAGAACAACTACTCAACAACGGCCACATCACATTTCTAGCTGCAAAATTATAGAAAGATACTTCACAGTCATTCTAACAAAGCATTACAACATAATATTAAA
Organism: Glandirana rugosa; assembly: GCA_018402905.1. Taxonomy (NCBI): domain Eukaryota; kingdom Metazoa; phylum Chordata; class Amphibia; order Anura; family Ranidae; genus Glandirana; species Glandirana rugosa. The sequence continues at coordinate 142,989 of BLSH010264502.1, forward strand.
AGAGGCACATATTGAAACAATAACACCCACCCCCCCACATTCTACACACACATTGGTGAGTATTTTCTCCTAGAAGAATGCATGGTAAGACAAACAATACACACCCCAATCTGACAGCATGGTCAAATCAAGCCACTTTTGATGGTCAAAATGCACAATAATTTCAGAAAACAAACAGCTCTAGTGAGGCATTTGTCATTATGCACAATATCATGGATGAGGGAGGTTGGGGTAGAGGAACTTGACTGGCCCGCACAGAGTCCTGACCTCAACCAGATGGAACACCTTTTCGCTGAATTAGAGCAGAGACTGTGAGCCAGGCCTTCTCATCCAACATCAGTGCTTGACCTCACAAATGCACTTCTGAAAGAATGGCCAAACATTCCCATAGACACACTCCTAAACCTTATGGACAGCCTTCCCAGAAGAGTTGAAGCTGTTATAGCTGCAATGGGTGGGCCAAATCAATATTGAACCCTACGGCCCGTACACACGGTGCGAATTTTAGATGGGAATTGTCGTTCAACAGCTTGTTGTCTAAAATTCTTACCAGTCAAAATGCTGACTGTGCGGATTAGTACATTTTTGTCCTATGACAATGCAACATCCAATTTTCATTCCGTTAGTATGGTTTTCGTACGCAAAAAATCGTACAACCGAGACTACGCATGCTCAGAAAAGGAAAAAAGATTCAGAAATATTCAAAACATTACGTCATTCTGACGTTGAGTTCCATTGAACTAAAATTTTCGGATAGCCAGTATGCATTACAAAATCATGGACGTGCACTTTTGACAAAAATCGGAAGCACGGTCGTATGACAATAGAACTGTGTGTACGAGGCTTAAGACTGGGATGCCATTGAAGTTCATGTGTGTTTAAAGGCAGGCGTCTCAATACCTTTTACTATCTGGGAAGATTTGCAATGGTGGTGGAACCCTCCTACACATAAATACTACATTTAGGCATAATTGATATAAGGCTCTGAGCCACTAGTTATGTTTACCAATATAGGGAGAACAAACAACATCTCTATATGAAGTGGTGTGTGTGGGATTCAAACCTGAGAACTAAGCTGTGTTTGGCAGCTGCGTTACCTTGTGAGCCACAGAGCTGATACAGATAGAACCTTCCTACACACATATATTGCATTTCTTTGGATATATAGGTGATGGAATTACATTAGTCAGGAGTTATTCTTTATAATTTATTCTGTGATATTTGGTGGTTCTTGGTGTGTGTGTGTAGAATAGTGGTGTTACCCTCTGATATTTGGAAATTACATTTTTATTTCTGATGTTGGTACACATAACACATTTTTTTTTAGCTCAAATTAGGATCATTTGTAAATAATAAAAAATATAAAATTGTGACTCCTTTTACATTTGCAAAAGCAATGGTATATTGTTTGTAGTTTGTAAAGACACCTGTGTGAGTTTGGGGAAATATTTTTGTGAGATGGACTTCAGTGGAAATTACAGAGAAAAAAATATTTTACCAAAACATGAAAACAGTACACATTCTTGCATTCTTAAAACAAAATAAATCATGAAGTTGCAACTTTGTTGTCAGGACAATTTCTTTGACAGAAAGATACACTTCATCTCAACATGAAAATGATTTATTTGGGGCAAATAACAATTGTACCATTAGAATGAATGGCTGAAACCTCCACTGGGCTACATAACTCATCTTCACTCAAAAAAGCTGTGTAAAACAGCTCTCATTTTGGTATTTACTATTTACTCAAGGAATTACTCCATGAGAGTTAAAAACTGAGTTGTTTTGTGTCTGAGCATGATCAGTTGTTCTCAGCTGTGCTGTGCACCTAAATTTAAAGATACTGGGAATTTATCTCTTCCCAGACTTTTTAGGATTGTTCAGTGTAGAAATCACTTTTTCACACAGTTTAAAAGCAGATTATCTTTAAACAATATACCGCATATTTTAGTACAATTTAGGGGATACGATCATGCTCTAAGCATTATTTCTATTTGCACTACTCCAGGTCTTGAATAGAGTAAGGATATGGGCATTAACTGTGACCTGGGAACAATAGTAAATTTGAGTTTGGGGGTTATTTACTGCCGCCGCTATTGTGAATTCCATTTGTGCGCTATTTACTGCTATTTGCCTTTTTCTGCCGTTAAATAGCGCACAGTTGTGCATATGTGCGCCTGAGCGCTATAGTAAATTATCCCCATTATCTCACAAAAGTGAGTACACCCCTCACATTTTTGTTAATATTTTATTATATCTTTTCACGTGACAACACTGAAGAAATGACACTTTACTACAATGTAAAGTAGTGAGTGTACAGCTTGTATAACTGTAAGTGTAAGTTTGCTGCCCCCTCAAAATAACTCATCACACAGCCATTCATGTTTAAACCACTGGCAACAAAAGTAAATAGAGCCCTAAGTGAAAATGTCCACATTGGGTCCAATTAGCCATTTTCCCTCCCCGGTGTCATGTGACTCGTTAGCGTTACAAGGTTTCAGGTGTGAATGGGGAGCAGGTGTGTTAAATTTGGTGTTATTGCTCTCACTGGGAGTTCAACATGGCACCTCATGGCAAACAATTCTCTGATGATCTTAAAAAGAATTGTTGCTCTACACAAAGATGGCCTGGGCTATAAGAAGATTGCCAAGACCCTGAAAATGAGCTGCAGCACGGTGGCCGCAACAGGACAGGTTCCACTCAGAACAGGCCTTGCCATGGTTGACCAAAGAAGTTGAGTGCACATGGTCAGCGTCATATACATAGGATGTCTTTGGAAAATAGACGTATGAGTGCTGCTAGCATTGCTGCACAGGTTGAAGGGGTGGGGGACCAGCCTGTCAGTGCTCAGACCATATGCCGCACACTGCATCAAATAGGTCTGCATGGCTGTCATCCCAGAAGAAAGCCTCTTCTAAAGATGTTGCACAAGAAAGCCCGCAAACAGTTTGCTGAAGACAAGCAGACTAAAGACATGGTTTACTGGAACCATGTCCTGTGGTCTGATGAGACCAAGATAAACTTATTTGGTTCAGATGGTGCCAAGTGTTTGCGGCAGCAACCAGGTGAGGAGTACAAAGACAAGTGTCTTGCCTACAGTCAAGCATGGTGGTGGGAGTGTCATGGTCCGGGGCTGGATGAGTGCTGCCGGCACTGGGGAGCTAAAGTTCATTGAGGGAACCATGAATGTGTACTGTGACATACTGAAGCAGAGCTTGATCCCCTCCCTTGGGAGACTGGGCCACAGGTCAGCATCCCAACATGATAATCACCCCAAACACACCTCCAAGAGGACCACTGCTTTGCTAAAGAAGCTGAGGGTAAAGGTAATTGACTGGCCAAGCATGTCTCCAGACCTAAACCCTATTGAGCATCTGTGGGGCATCCTCAAATGCAACTTGGAGGAGTGCAAGGTCTCTAACTTCCACCAGCTTCGTAATGTCATCATGGAGGAGTGGAAGAGAACTCCAGTGGCAACCTGTGAAGCTCTGGTGAACTCCGTGCCCAAGAGGGTTAAGGCAGTGCTGGAAAATAACGGTGGCCACACAAAATATTGACAGTTTGGGCCCAATTTGGACATATTCACTTAGGGGTGTACTCACTTTTGTTGCCAGCGGTTTAGACATTAATGGCTGTGTTGAGTTATTTTTAAGGGACAGCAAATTTACACTGTTATACAAGCTGTACACTCACTGCTTTACATTATAGCAAAGTGTAATTTCATCAGCGTCGTTACATGAAAAGATATAATAAAATATTTACAAAAATTTTTCGAGATACTATATGCATAAATGTATAGATGCCACGTACTCTGACCCAACAGCAGCTAGAGTTAACAAATCCATCTCAGAATTCTTCTCTTTGCAGAATGAAATTGCATTAGACAAAACCCAAATATGACCATCCTTTACACTAAAACAACATACCATAAGATAGCAGCATATGCTAATGATCTATTATTCTTGATCACCAACCTGGAGACCACCCCTCTAACTTGCTGGCAGAACCAAATAGCTACGGTCAGTTCTTCAACTTTAAAATTAGCCTAGAAATATCAGAGGCCCTAAATATCCCCATCCCTAACCTCTGTTTTGACAATCTTAAAGCCAATTTAGCCTTCAGAGGAGCAGAAACTCAGAACACTTACCTAAGCATTTAAATCACTCCCACTATCTCAGACCTCATCAAAGCAAACTTTAGGCCAGTCTTTCATGCTATGAGAACAGACCTTGAGAAATGGTCCAGAGAGTCTTACTGTAGTGTATACCTGGTTTGGGCGAAATAAGATTCCTCATGAAAATTAAGCATTTAAATCAAGGTCCAAACATTAATGTCTACAGTGCCTTGAATAAGTATTCATACCCCTTGACATTTTCCACATTTTGTCACGTTACAACCAAAAACGTAAATGTATTTTATTGGGTTTTTATGTGATAGACCAACACAAAGTGGCACACAATTGTGAAGTGGAAGGAAAACGATTAATGGTTTTCAAATTTTTTTACAAATAAATATTTGAAAAATGTGGCGTGCATTAGTATTCTGCCCCCTTTACTCTGATACCCCTAACTAAAATCTAGTGGAACCAACTGCCTTCAGAAGTCACCTAATTAGTAAACAGAACCCACCTGTGTATAATTTATGCAAAGTATAAATACAGCCGTTCTATGAAGCCCTCAGAGGTTTGTTAGAGAACTTTAGTGTACAAACAGCATCATGAAGGCCATGGAACACACCAGACAGGTCAGGGATAAAGTTGTGGGGAAGTTTAAAGCAGGGTTAGGTTATAAAAAAATATTCCAAGCTTTGAACATCTCACCCTGCACTGTTCAATCCATCATCCGAAAATGGAAAGAGTATGACACAACTGCAAACCTACCAAGACATGGCCGTCCACCTAAACTGACAGGCCAGGCAAGGAGAACATTCATCAGAGGAGCAGCCAACAGGCCCATGGTAACTCTGGAGGATCTGCAGAGATCTGCAGCTCAGGTGGGAGAATCTGTCCACAGGACAACTATTAGTCGTGCACGCCAAAAATCTGGACTCTATGGAAGAGTGGCAAGAAAAAAGCCATTTTTGAAAGAAGTCCAGTTTGCAAGAAGCCATGTGAGGGACACAGCAAACATATGGAAGAAAGTGCTCTAGTCATACGAGACCAAAATTTGTAATTGGCCTAAAAACAAAACTTTATGTGTGGTGGAAAACTAACACTGCACATCAGCGGCGGCTGGTGTATATGGGGCACTTGGGCGCTGCCTCTCCGCCACTGAAGCAGGCGCCGGTATGTTGACTTTTCTTTTTTTTTTCCTCGGCTCCTTGCTGTCAGCTGACAGCAAGTAGTGAGCCGATTGGCCAGTCATTAAAGTCTATGTGTGTGCGCTGAACAGGCGCACACACATAGACTGATTGGCTGCCCACAGAGCCATCAGAGCCAATGACTCTCTGCTGTGGGCGGTGGGCAGGACTGTGGCGGACGTGCTGGCTGTGTGATTACTCACACAGGTGCAACACTCCGCCGGGTTTCAGTCCCAAGTTGCTCACCCTCCAGCATGCTGACCGCAAGCCGATCTCTGCACACACCTGCCAGTGCCTGCAATTAGATGGGGTAAGTCCCGACTTCTGGTGAGGAAATGGGGGGGGCGCTGCAAGCCCCTATCTGGTGCTCTGTATGCCCTATCTGGTACCCTGTATGCCCTATCTGGTGCTCTGTATGCCCTATCTGGTGCCCTGTATGCCCTATCTGGTGCTCTGTATGCCCTATCTGGTGCACTGTATGCCCTATCTGGTGCCCTGTATGCCCTATCTGGTGCCCTGTATGCCCTATCTGGTGCTCTGTATGCCCTATCTGGTGCTCTGTATGACCTATCTGGTGCTCTGTATGCCCTATCTGGTACCCTGTATGCGCTATCTGGTGCCCTGTATGCCCTATCTGGTGCTCTGTATGCCCTATCTGGTGCCATGTATGCCCTAGCTGGTGCTCTGTATGCCCTATCTGATGCCCTGTATGCCCTATCTGGTGCTCTGTATGCCCTATCTGGTGATCCGTATGCCCTATCTGGTGCTCTGTATGCCCTATCTGGGGCTCTGTATACTGCTATCTGGGGCTCTGTATGCTGCTATACGGCGACTCTGTATACTGCTATATGGTGACTCTGTATACTGTGATATGATGACTCTGTATACTGTTATATAGGACTCTGTATAATGCCCTATCTGGTGCTCTGTATGCCCTATCTGGTGACTCTGTATACTGCTATATGGAACTCTGTATACTGCTATATGGGACTCTGTATACTGCTATATGGTGACTCTGTATACTGCTATATGGTGACTCTGTATACTGCTATATGGTGACTCTGTATACCTATCTGTGATGCTGTATACCCTATCTAGTGATGCTGGGCTGTATACTCCTGACACAAGGGGTGGAAACTATAAGGCGTGGGGCTTATGAAAAGTGGCAGGGGTCAAAAAGGATCCTAAAATTTCACCAGCCGCCACTGCTACACATCACCGTGAACACACCATTCCCACCGCAAAACATGGTGGTGGCAGCATCATGTTGTGGGGATGCTTTTCTTCAGCAGGGACAGGGAAGCTGGTCAGAGTTGGTGGGAAGATGGATGGAGCCAAATACAAGGCAATCTTAAAAGAAAGCCTGTTAGAGTCTGCAAAAGACTCTAAACTGTGGTGGAGGTTCACCTTCCAGCAGGACAACGACCCTAATCATACAGCCAGAGCAACAATGGAATGGTTTAGATCAAAGCATATTCATGTGTTAGAATGGCCCAGTCAAAGTCCAGATCTAAATCCAATTGAGAATCCGTGGCAAGAATTTTTATACAGCTGGTAGAGACATAACCACAAAGACTGGCAGCTGTAATTGCAGTGAAAGGCGGTTCTACAAAGTATTGATTCGTGCAGGCTGAATACAAATGCACTCCACACTTTTCAGATATTTATTTGTAAAAAATGTTGAAAACCACTTATCATTTTCCTTCCACTTCACAATTATGAGCCACTTTGTGTTGGTCTATCACATAAATCCCAATAAAATACATTTACGTTTTTGGTTGTAACATGACAAAATGTGGAAAACTTCAAGGGGTATGAATACTTTTTCAAGGCACTGTAAATACCTGTATTAGCCTCTCCATCGTAGCACTGTTGAAACATCAAGACAACTACTTCATTTGATGCTTTTCAGCCTCTCTGCCCCCCCATAGAAGCCTGATTTGTGTGCGTTACTAATCTTGAGCTCAGTTGTCACTTCTACTTTTCAGCTTATCCTGTTTTAGCCACACTTTCAAGCAGAGCCTGGTGTAAGTAAGTGTATCATCTTAAAGCGGGACTACACTGCATCGGAGCACCACAAACCAAAAACGTTATTTATTTCATTTTTAATATTCAAAGTAAATGTACCCATCCATCGGTTTCTCTATTCTCTATTTTTGCAGAGAAATCACGTTGAAAAACATCCTCTAGCATTTCTGGCCATAGACATCTTGAGTAAGGGCAGATGATTCATGTAGCATTTACTTCCTGGAATCCATCTGCCATTAGCCCAGGCATGTAGACAGGAAGGTGTGCTTAGCTTAGAATACCCCTCCTCCCTCCTGGGGACTCTTGGGATGTATGACATCATTTGCCTAGGCATGTTTAAAACAAGTAAATATAATATACCTCCCATTTAGCAATGTGAGCATAAGAATTAAAAATAGGAATGTTGACTGAGAGAGTGAAATTCCACTTTAAGGGAGCATGATGATATTTCTGTGATGGCACCTGGCTGCAAAGTGAGCGCATATACTATAGTTCCTGTTCTTGGATAGGCTCATAGGTGTGCACAGCCTATTGCATTAGGCTGTGCACCCTAAAGCTCAAACACACATGCATATAATATATACACACTCTTATAAATAAATGTAAAAAACATTTTAAAATGCAGTAGGGCAGTGGTTGGTGTCAGTAGTGCAGTGGACGGAGTCAGTCGTTTTTCATTTTTATTATTCTATTTTTTATTATTTTTTACAATTTTTTAGGAGCCACATTGGAGGCTTTGGTGAAATATTAGTAGGGTTAATCTGCCCCAAACAGGGTGATTAACCACTTCAGCCCCAGAAGGATTTACCCCCTTCCTGACCAGAGCACTTTTTGCGATACGGCACTGCGTCGCTTTAACTGACAATTGCGTGGTCGTGCAACGCTGTACCCAAACAAAGTTGATATCCTTTTTTTCCCACAAATAGAGCTTTCTTTTGGTGGTATTTGATCACCTCTGCGGTTTTTATTTCTTGCGCTATAACCAAACAAAGAGCGACAATTTTGAAAATAAAAAGTATTACTTTTTGCTATAATACATTTCCAAAAAAATTTAAAAAACTAATTTATTCCTCAGTTTAGGCCGATATATATTCTTCTACATATTTTTGGTAAAAAAAAAATCGCAATAGGCGTATATTGATTGGGTTGCTCAAAAGTTATCGCGTTTACAAACTATGGGAATAGATTTATGGCATTTTTATTATTATTTATTTTTTTTACTAGTAATGGCGGTGATCTGCGATTGCGACATTGCGGCCGACAGATTGGACACTTTTTACACCTTTTTGGGACCAATGACATTTATACAGTGATCAGAGCTAAAAATAACCACTGATTACTGTATAAATGTCATTGGCAGTGAAGGGGTTAAGACTAGGGGGCGATCAAGGGGTTAAGTGTTCCCTAGGGAGGTGTTTCTAACTGGGGGGGGGGAATGTAGTGACTGGGGGTGGAGAGAGAAAGCTGCTCCTGATCACTTGGAGCAGCAGATCTCTCTCCACTTCCCTGTTAGAACAAAGATCCATTTGTTTACATGAGCGGATCCCCGTTCTGCCTCTGTGAGGAGTGATCACGGGTAGCCAGCGATCATCGCCAGCCACACGCATCGGCTCCAGAGGCATGCAGCGGGCGCTGTCTCTTAAAGCACCGCAGTACAGCAGGAGAGCCAACCTGCCGCCGTCAAACGACAGCGGCTGGTTGGCAAGTGGTAAAGGTGTGCCCAGGCATACCTGGCACACCCCCTGTGCAAACCTATAGTGGTAATGAACGTCTTTATCCCAACAACGCACTGTTCAAGGACTTCCTTCACATCTCTCTCTGTCCATCTTCTCATTTGAAGCTCACTGTATTGTTTTTTTTTCTCTCTAGTTTTCTAAGGTTTGCTGTAATTTGTCATCCCCCTGGACCACTATCACACTTCTTTGATGACTTTTCTGCCTGGCTACCCTACTTTCTCTCCTCTAAAATACCCACTATCTTTCATGGTTACTTTAACATTCCTGTTAATGCTAACACCCTGGCTACCTCCCAACTTTTCAACCTAAGCTCATTTTTTGACCTAACACAATAGACAAACACTCCTACTCACCCACCACTGACCTTGTTTTCTTCTGCCTCTGCACTCCTTGCAAACTCTTCAACACCCCTTTCACTCTCTCTGATGACAACCTTCATTTTATGCTCACCCTGTCTTCAACCCCCAAACCCTCAATCCCTCCATTCAACAGCTTTTGCCACTTCAAACCTTCTATTCTCTATTTTGTTTTTATCACCCCTGTCCTGGACTGGCAACTTCTATCTACAGGAGCTCACTTTCTTCCTTCTCTGACACACTTGCTCCCCTCACTACACACAGAATTCGGCCCTAATTTCTACAACCCTGGCAGACAGAAGTCTCAAAAGATATAGCTGTGCTCTTGAGTGAGTGGTGTCTAACTAGGTTCCTTCAAGACTTTGCCTGAAGTGACCTGTGAAAGGCTTCTCTCCTCAAATATAGTTCCTTCCTTTATGCTGCCAAACATCAATATTTTATCACTTTCATTAAAACCCTCTCATCCAGTCTTTGCCAAATATTTTCTACTTTTAACGCTCTACTTCATCCCCAACTGCCATCACCCAATATTTTATTCACTGCCCAAGACATTGCTAATAATTTTAAAAACACGTTAGGTACAAGTCATGATGAGATCTTCAGTTATCTCCATTCTCCAACAATTAACCTACCACCTCTACCACATTCAGTTCTTCACTCTTTTGACCCTGTAGCTACAGAGAAGGTTGCTCAACTTTTTATGATGTTTGCCTCACCACTTGCCTCCAGACCTTATTCTCTCACAACTGCTACAATCACCCTCTTGCTCTATTCTATGTGCTCACTCACATATTTGACCTCTTCATCTCTACTGGCATCTCCCTCTCCCACCTAAAACATGTATTGGTCCTCCCCATACTTAAAAAGCCATCACTGGACTCTATCAGTCTAAACAACCTTAGACCCATCTCCTTGCCCCTCAAAACTTGGGAGATGTTCGGGAAGGTGGCAATCCAACCCCCCTGGGAGACGGACGTGCAGGGGGGGATACCCCCCCAGCAGGGGAGGCGAATGGGAAGGCGGCACCCTCCCTACGCGGGAGACGGACAATCAGAGGCCTCCTTACCTTAGGAGGCAGGTGACAAGGGAAGAGTCGGGGCCGATCTGTAGACATGTAAGGCTTTGTGCTGATCGCTTATGGGTGCTTCTCCTCCCGGCCGAATAGGAAGTGGGTCCTGAGACCCGATTGGCTGGGAGTCCTAAGACTCCCAGGCAATCGGGTCTCAGGACCCAGCGTTTTTCGGCGTTATACATCGGCGTTAGTGAGCATAAGTGAGCGTCGGCTTTAATAGGCGTTTTTTAAAAAAAAAAATCATCCCTCTGCTATTTTTCAACCTAAAAACGTTGGCGTCAAAAAACGACGGAAAACGCCGGTACAATATTAGTTGGCGTTTGTTGGCATTTGTTGGCGTTTTGTGGCGTCTGCGTCAAAAAATGCCAAAACGTTACAGCCTCAGAACGCGATGGCCGTGGGTTCTACTTTCAGCTCACTAACTCCGACGCCATCTACAGCTCAAAAACGCCGACGTTTTTATGGGCCATTGACTAACATGGAGAGCTGCAAAAAACGCCAGAAAACACCGGCGTCAAAAAACGTCCATGTGTATGAGGCCTTATGACAATATAACCGCTGTCAGTCACAGGCTTTTCTAAATGGAGGAAGGAAAGGAGTTTTTTTTTTCATTATTTCTTTTTATTTTCTAATTATTGTGGTCAATTCATAACATGTGAACAAGTTATAGCGATAAAGCAAAGAGTCACACAAATTGATATTGTTTTATACTTTTGTTTGTAAAGTCCATTTGCTTGAACACGCTTACAATTTTAACAGAACCTGCAAAAAAAAAAAAAAAGAAACTACATAGATCAAAGCACTTTTGCAATTAGCAGATATATGGAAAAAGTTCAGATCTGGTAAAAAATATTAAAGAAAAAAACTTAGAAACCTCTGGCCAATAATTTGTAAATAAATGAATTGCCCGGACAGGTCAAAGACGATTGCTGGATTTAGGTTATGTAAAAAGTTTTTTGGGGTGTTGGGGGGGTCATTCAAAAAAGCAAAGATAAGTTTTAAGACATTGCAAAGCTCTATATTTCTGTAGATAATATTTATCTCAATATGTTTTATGTACAGTATTAAATTTACTTTAGCATGAAATTGTTTGGTTATGATTTTTTGTGCTTTTGCTGAGGCCTCTATCTAACAAAGTTATTCGTCTGGCACAAAGTATAGGAACCTGCATGGAAACAGATTTGTCTGGAATTCCTCAGTTTTATGAAAAGTCTGACAGAGTTTTGCAGGGAAAAAAAAATCTGTATTAATACCAAGTGCACATGTTGCAGTGTTTGATTTATAATTACACTTTTGGTTCTACTTATCATTCTATTTCTTTTGAGTTTTAAATGCTGAAAGCAAAGCTAACCATGCTAGCCTAGAAAGATTTAATTACCTCTAGTGCCAGGAAAAAAGTTAATATTCCCTGTGTTTCCTATTATGCCAATCCTCGTCTAATAATCACATCACACAGTACAAAGCATGTGACTGATTGCATCTGTGAAATAACAGCACGACTTGCTTTGCATAACTGTTTTCCTCTTAAAGTAAAAGTAAAGTGTTTTAAATATTTTCCTTATTTGCATCTGAACATATTTTCAAGAACAGAAACATCAACATTTTTTGGTAGACAAATATGATATGTTGCATATATATTTCATATTTATGTTTTAGCCAGCAAGTGGTGCTCCGGGCTCTTTTTTACATTTTTACCTATCTATTTTGAGCTGTTCTGTTGAAAAAGAAAGTCTGGTGGTTACAGAATTCAGTAGCTCAAGCTAAAATTGACACACACAACTGAATGAGGCAGAGCAGTGGCTCATGTCTGATAGATGTGTGGGGACATTGATGCAGACTTTTTAACAGTTTGTATACCATGTACTGATGTTGCTCCAATGGAGTGTTCACTCTTTAGAAAATCCCATCATTCTCCATAGCATGAGGGTCATGGGTTTATTTTAAATATATAAATATCAGTATAATATATATACTGTATATATATATATATATATATATCACCACTGCAACACAAACCACCCCCCCCCCAGACCGGTTGGTCAGGCCATCTGGAGCACTTACTGCATCTGTGACGGGCAGCACTTTACCCGGGCGATAAGCGGTCACAGGGGCTTTCCCTTCTCTCCTCCGTGGACATCACAGCAGCTTCCGTCATCTCCTTCCTCCTCCCTCCACCTTGGTGGCCAATTGGAACGCTTCTCCTTTTGGCCAATTGGAAAAAGGATCTCAGACCCATTTCTGGATTGGCCGGGAGGAGAATCAGTGTGAAAATAGTGAATATTCATTCACTATTATCACACAACTGGGTGGGCTCAATTCGCAGTGCTCTGCATTCCGAGTCCACCCTATTTTGAAGTCTATTAGAGCCTCTGGCTCTAATCACGTGCTTAAAAAAAACACTCACCCATTGGAATCCATGCATCCAGCGTCCTGCATGGGGGCCGGACACATAGATAAGGGGTGGCACCCATGCACCCCCAATGGACGGGCCACCTGTGGCTCTCAGACATTGGCTGAGAGCACTGATTGGGAGCAGGTCAGCAGACCTTTTTCAATCACGAGCCTTCCTCAGAAGCTGGCTTCTGTCGGACCAGCTGCCTACACACGGCCTGAATGTTTCTATTGCACTGGCTGGTGCCAGGCCACATTCGGCCTGTGTATACTAGGCTTTAGCTTGACCTCATATTATATGGTTTTGGTAAGTTTAAAGAAAATTTGTACAAGGACCTTTTATAATGTATGGCCAGCCTTAGTTTCTTGGGAACACCTATTACTGAATCAATAACTTTTTAAGACATCAGTGTCTAAATCAGTCCATCAAAATCTATCTGCAGACCTAAAATTTTAAATCATTTGCCCCATACAATGCTCAGCTGTAGATTGGACTATACCAGGGGCACAACAAAGAGCACTTATGTTCCAATAAAATGAGTCATGTAAACAAATTGACCCAGCTAGTGGTTACATTACTGCGCAAGAGTGTTTTTGCTGTGGTTCCACCCACCAGCCACAGCATCACTACTATATCCTGTTTTGGTGTTGCAGCCGGTCTAACGTCATTTTTTGAAACCCCACACACATGGAAACCAGAAGTGACGTTCCGTCACCGCCATCTTGCTATACCCGCACTCGTCTACACTAAGGATACAGCAAGAAGGCGAAGAGCAGACATCTTTTTACACCCAGCTGAGTTTTTAATTTTACAATTATTTTTAACAGTAAACGGAGCTTACCGTACATACTAAAATAAAGTATATAGAAATACATGACACATTTTGATGTTAAATTTTAAAAGCAGCACACTGCTGCTTTTAAAATGTAACATCAAAATGTGTCACATATTTCTATATGCTGTATTTTAGTATGTAAGCTCCGTTTACTGTTAAAAATAATTGTAAAATTAAAAACTCAGCTGGGTGTAAAAAGATGTCCGCTTTTCGCCTTCTCTATGTATCCTTAGTGCAGAGAAGTGTGTGTATAGCAACATGGCGGCAACGTAACGTCACTTCGGGTTTCCATTTGTGGGAGGTTTCAAAAAATGACGCTACACCGGCAAAAGAAGACATCGCTCCCAGTAGAGGATGTGCTATCTGATCACCCCTTAGAGCTGTTGGATAGCAGCTGTGCCCTGTGACTCACCTCCTACTGGAGAAGTAAGTATCTGACTTCATTTTTCACAGAATGCCCTGGGCTAATTTTTTATCATAGCATCAAGATGGCTTTAAAACTTTTGCTGATCATCTGTGATACTTTAAGGCTGCTTATTTACTATAAAGCAGTATCGGCATTTATTACTGCAGACCCTTTTGGTCCTCAAATATAATCATGCCAGAAATTATTTTTTGTTTGTGCTTATGTTAGTGTGTTTATTTAGTCTATTCTACATACAGTACATCATTTTCTAAAGTGCGAAATCAGTTGTGAATTTGATGGTCTTCAAGTGTTGGAATTTTATTCAAGCTAAACAATTTTAACAGATTATATGCCCTTACTTGTTTTTTGATGTTTTTAGAGTGAATAAAGATTAATAATTCAGAGTTTCACTGTTTCCTTAGTAATTTATTTATACAGATGTACCCTACAGAGCACGTCTTCTGTTTCATAATTGAAAGAAGGTTATTATGCCAAGGGGACAAAAGGCACAAGTCATTTGCAAAAATAGGAGTAAGCTTTTAGATGTCGGTTAACATGCAGTTTTTACTGGTGAGAGTATACAGTATGTATCTAGTAATTTAAGATATAATTTAAAAATGCTTTATTCCACCTGTACTTGAGAGTCTTCACTACTAGGGCACTATTATATTAAAGAGGACCTATTTTGGAAATATAGTGAAGTGGAAGGCCAAGAAATGGGTGCCTGATCTCTTTTTTTTTCCAGAACTGCCTGTGTTTTGTCCTGCAATGTATCCTCATGTGGTGGCTGCCTTGGAAAGCAAGGTTTTGCTTCCACATGACAGATCTATCCCCTGATGGCTGATGCCTAAATGAACTGAAGAATAGTGTAGGGCATAATAAATAGGTAAGCGGGAGAAGTGGAGCAATCTCATATCCACAAACTGTAGCAGCACAAAAGGGGGACAGGAGTCAAAAGATGTCAGGAATGGTGGAGGAAGCCATACCCACAGAATTAATGATGTAGAAGCAGGGGGGAATCCTTGCTCTGCATGTCTTCAAGCACAGAATCCTCTGGATCAGGTCTTTCTGAAGAACAGTGAGCTATACAGTAGTAAAATCTCCAACTGTCATTAATTCACTCAGGAAGACACTCCAAATATCATGAGAATAACAGTTAGCAGAGGTGGGAATGGGTAAAATATGCCTTAGATGTTCTCATACTGAATATATAAGGCTTTCAGGTGCAAGAACAGCAAAGATATCCTTTGTGCTCTCTGTTTTCACCACGGACCTGGACCAGGCACCTGAAACACCATGAAGTAGGCCAATGCGGGAGAGCCGTTAGCAATTAAGATAATGCCAATTTATCCACCCTCCTCCACTGACAAAAGTCCTTGCATTGTTTTCATAGAACGTAAGGGCTCTTTTACAGCAGCTGCACTTTTTGGACACATTGCACATCACTTGTGGATTATAGCTCCACTTGGGAATTCAAGGTATTTTGGAGCTACTATTTTAAACTACCACAGACTACAATATGGTAATCCTTACCAACTTGGGCTTTTATACATGTGCACCTGGACCCCCTCTCCATTGGGTGTCTGTTACCACAGCTCCCGGGACAGACAATTTTTGCAGCCCTCAATTTTCAGCACCGTAGTTTTGAACTTTAGCCGATATACTTGGTATGCATCCACTCCTGAGGAAGTGGAGCGAATCCACAAAATGCGTAAAGCTTATTTGGATGCAGTTTTACCCTACAGATATGGCTTTCTCTATTTTATACTATATTATGTGACATCCAATTGTTGCAATTTTTATTGATCCTTTTATATGGAGTATATATTGGTTCATATTATCATATACAAGCATAAGAGAAACCCCCCTATGGGACTTTGAAGGGAGAACCAACTCAGCAAGAACTAGTCATAAAGGTTAACATTTATTTGTGAACTTTAAAATACATATTCTATTGTGGCGAAGGATAGTGCCCAACATGGGCAATGATGCATACAAAATAGACATGAAAAATAATAATAACTAACATAGAAAATTGTTCATAACACAACATTTTCTATGGAGTTGGTTCTCCCTTCAAAGTCCCATAGGGGGGTTTCTCTTATGCTTATTCTGTCCAAATAGGGATGGGGACATAACCAACTGTTTATATACATAGGATACATTCACAACTGCTAAGATCCATAGTCTCTATAATATCATATACTGTTATGTGCTACAATGCTTACCTTATTACATGTATGAATTGTACAATGCATTTTGATGCATATGAATATATAAAACAATTAATATCCAGTATTTACACATTTTTATGTGCTATGTTATTTGGCAATAAATATGTCATGATGGTTTGGCCATTAATTTAGTTATTTGTTACGTTCCTCATATCAAGTCCCAAATCCCCTTTTGCTTTTATCTCCTGATTTAGGGATTGAGGCGAATAGATATATGCACTTCATTTAAAGTCCCAAAAAAACTTTTTATTCACAGCAGGTGCTGGGGCTGTGCTGGGCGCCCTTGCCCAATGCAGTCCCAAGCCTTCTTCCCAATGAGGTCAGCTCATAGCACAGTGTTGCAGTGCTGTGCAGCATGATTTAAGGCAGTCTACTACATTGCACCATGTTGCGGCCTATAGATCTTAATGAAATGTAACTTGTAACATTTCCTTAAAGTGTTAACAAAAAAAAAAATTCCAGATAGCAAGCAATTGTGCTGCAGGTTTGAAAATGACTTGCTAAGCTACTGCTAGACTTCCCAGGCTTCACAAGTTTGTCGATCAACTGCAGCAAGTCCACATTGCATGATTCCAGATCAACTTTCTTTGCAAACACTCTGCAAGTGGTGCTGCAAGTTCTGGTTAAGTTATGTTGTGAAATAGTCATCCCACCACAGGGGTCACTGTGGCTGAATTTTCATGCTGTAGACTTGCAGAACTTTTGCTGTAGACTCACCATTGCAGATTTGCTCTTGCTAGAGACTGGCAAATTGGAAAAGTGTCAACTAGAAATTGTACAACTTGTTAGTGAAAATGTGCAGCAAGTTAGAAAGACCTACAATTCAACAATGTCATGCATTTGCGGAAAATTATCTTTGCTATCTGGGGTGCAGTGTGGCAGTATCAGGACATTGGCACTGTTTTCTCCCAGTGCACACCAATGGCTTTATGTTCAGCACAGCCGCTGGTGTGAAAGAGCCCTTACATGTTTGGGAGAGAGGATCATGTCACTTTTCCATTCTCTTCCCCCACTTACAGAACTTATATTCTGTGAAAACAATGCAATGCAAAATGAAGGGAAAGAACAGGTGGGCCACCATCTGGACCTTTTACAGTGCTTTGCAATGTGAGATCCAAAGTTAATAATCCATGCAGTGCTGGAAGTTCTGCACTGTGAAGATGATTGTCTTGTGGAGTGAAAGTCTCTAGAGCAACAATCAGCCTGCAGGATGTGGGACAGAGCTTTAAATACTCTGTTACATTAATATACAAAAATATACTATTTGCTCTGTTGACAGGTTCTCTTAAACATATTATTTTTTTCTTTCTTCTTTTTTCATCCAATATTACTCTGGTGCATTATTTCTCACATGATCCATGTCCTTTTTCCACCAATGTTGGCTAGAAGTCTTCAAAAACATGTGCCTTGACCAACATCCAATCAGAGTCTATATTGCATATAACATCGTATTTAAATCATAACTCACAAACCACATACTTTGAGCGTAGTCATGTTGTTCTATATACCTACATGTGTATAAAGAAATTTGTATTACCTGTAGTTATGGACAGTTTTTCCTCCTAGCCATTAAAATGTTGCTCTTGAGCTTCCAACAGTCTAGACAAAGTGCATTTTCTTCACTGACAATAGGGTTTGCTCAATGTTCTTGCTTATTTTGATTAATTTCTTCTGTGTTTTTAAATTGGTAAGTATAACTTGTGGCTTGGAAGTCACCCTTAAGGGTTATGGCTTGCCTGTCAGTGATGTAGTGTTTCAATTTTAGGACTGCATTGCTCAGTTTCTCACTTTAAACTAATTTATAATTAATGTTATAGGTAACAGTAACAGTCTGAACATCAACTATTCAGTATGTATGTAATAAGAAAGCCAAAAAAAAAAGAAAATCTCAGGGTCAGAAATGCATTTTCACATTTATCTGAAGAAATGTTGAAGTATTACAATAGCAAATTCTTTTGTATTTGGCATATTGTTATATTTAATGGGATGTGTTGGCATTTATCATAATGCTTTGACAATCAATAGTGGTTGTATTATCTGTTAATAAATAGTATTGTTATTTTTACATGAATAATTTGAAAGCATTCCTTCATGTGTCTGAATCTTTTTTATGATACATAGCCTTGGCGCAGTTTTCTCTAAGACCCCATTCATATTATGCATTACCGCATTATAGTGCAATTCATTATAGTGTTTGGTACTTAAGCACTTGGAGCACACCTTAGCACAAACAAATGGTTAATATCCCTTTTTTTAACACATGCATTGTAGTGCGCTGCAGTGTGGGTGCATTGCACTTTTTTAACAGGAAACATGCAAAATGAATGGCAACCCTAGCAGCGTGAGAGGGCCTAAAGTCTTACCCTATAAACAGTATGTGCCAAAGGGGAATTTTCAGTGTGTGTTCTTGACACACTTAGACTGCCCAAGATTTGTCAGACTCCAAGTCCACCTGAATGGCGCAACCCAAAAAGCCATTTTGCTGGGAAGAACAGGATACCAAGTGGTGTAGTCGAGTGTATCACATAAGTATGTATAACCTTAGTCATAGCTCCCAACTGTCCCTGATTTCGAGGGACTGTCCCTTATTTGGAACAAAGTCCCTCCATCCCTCTTTCTTTCTCATTTGTCCCTCATTTTGGTCTGATCCATATAATTGTATATAAAATGCACTATTTGTCTTTCTAAAAGTGTTTTCCAGTGCTAAACCTTTCTTTCTTTCAAATTCTAAATTGCTGCATTTGTAAATTTCAAAAGCCAGTATAAAGGAATAGTAGTGGTAAAAAAAAGCACTTGTGGGTTTAACTAATGTTTTTTTTTAATATAATTCTCATTTAAGGGGGCGTGACAGGAGGTGTGTCCTATGCCTACATATGTTTGTTAATAGGTGTCCCTCGTTCCCATCTGAAAATGTTCGGAGGTATTCGTCACCGTAATGGTCAGATTGGTGCTGTCACATAGCAGGAATGGGGCGTGAGTCACACACTCCCCATACCAGAAAGTACCATGTATTTCTCATTGCTCCTAGGTGCCTAATAGAATTAATGGCAAATGAAGGTAAGGTCCAGATATCCATAGAAAAAGGTTCAACAATTTGCTAACATTCTGTGGACAACAAATTAAACCATCCATTTGCTGATGTTTAACAAAAATGATTTAAATATACCCACTTCTTCTATTTTTAAGGGTAGATTTTGTTTAACCACTTCAATACCGGGCACTTAGAACACTTCCCGCCCAGACCAATTTTCAGCTTTCAGTGCTGTTGTGCTTTGAATGAGAATTGCGCGGTCGTGCGACATTGTACCCAAACAAAATTTTTATCATTTTGTTCCCACAAATAGAGCTTTCTTTTGGTGGCATTTGATCGCCTCTGCATTTTTATTTTTTGCGCTATAAATAAAAAAGACCGAAATTTTTGAAAAAAAAAAAAATTTCTTTGTTTCTGTCACAAAACTTTGTATAAAGTACATTTTCTCCTTCACTGACAGGCACTGATGTGGCTACACTGATGAGGCTAGACTGACAGTCACTGAGGAGGCAGTACAGATTGGCACTGATGAGGTGGCACTCATAAGGTTGCACTGAGGCAGGCACTTTTAGTTGGCACAGATGGGCACTGATAGGTAGCACAGGCGGGCACTGATAGGTGGTACGGGTGGGCACAGGTGGTCCACTGATAGGTGGCACTGCTGGGCACTGGTGCATATAGCACTGTTAGGGATGGCACTTGCAGGCATCATACATGGGCACAGTTCCATCCCTACAGTGCACTGTATTGCTCTTACCTGGTGGTCTAGTGGGGGCTCCCTGGTGGTCCTGGGCGGCCTCCATGTTCCCTCCCTGGTGGTCCTGGGTGGCCTCCTCATGGTGTCTGGGGGGTGGGCTCCCTGGTGGTCCTGGGCAGGCTTCCTGGTGGTCCAGTGGTGTGATCCTGAGGATGGCTGCACTGATAAATGTTCAGCGCAGCCCCCTCCTGTCAGGAGAGCAGCCGATCGGCTCTCCACTGCTCAGGTCTGCAGACCTGAGCAGAGGAAAAGCCGATAAATGGCTCTTCCTATTTACACTGTCATCAGCCGTGATTGGTCACGGCTGATCACATGGTAAAAGGCTTCCACGGAAGCCTTTTACCTCGGTTGGTAATGCGGTGGGTCAGACTGACCCACGGCACCACAGATCGCTGCGGTGCACGCCCCCGTGGGCGCGCGAGCGTGGATTATCCCGAGGACGTCTCGCCGGGCGGGAAGTGGTTAAAGGGGTATTGCCACTTTGTCCATGCAGTTTTTGCTATTAACCTTGCCCCACTGCTCTTTCCTTGTCACAGCTGGCAACAATGCCCGGTGCTTTAGGGTATGCCGTATCATGTGACCTCATCCTTTGTGATAGTGCTGTGGTCTAGCAGCTAATTATCAAATCCAATCATTGTTACATGACGGAGGGAGCGCAGCAAGGATAACTTGCCACAAATTTGTGGCAGTGTTGAATTGTAAGTCTGTTGTACACTTGCAGAGAACCTGAAGCACAAGTTTACAATTTGTAGCGAATTTGCGTGGCAAGTCTCTAGCAAGAGCAAAATTACAGTGGTGAGTCTACTGCAAGAGCTCTGCAAGTCTACAGCATGAAAATTCAGCTAGAGTGACCCTTGTGGTGGGATGACTATTGCACAACATAACTGAACCAGAACTTGCAGCAGATTTGCAGAATGTTTGCAAAGAAAGTTGATCTGGGGTCATACAATGAGGACTTGCTGCAATTGTGCAACAAACTTGTGAAGCCTGTCAAGTCTAGCAATAGCTTAGCAAGTGACGTCCCCATTTTCCATAGCACCGGACACTAGAAATTTTAGTGCCAGCAACAACGGAGGAAGGAACAGTTGAAGAGCTCTGTCAAAGTGTGTATCAATGAAGAGATGGGGAGGGGCATTTGCAAAGAAACTGTCACTGTCCTGAATAGGTAAAGTAGTAAAGTATAATAGATCATGCAATCCCCTTGACCTATTATACTGGGATTTCTCAACTGGGGTGCATGTTCTTTCCTGGAGGAAATTTTGAAAATCTGTGTCCAGCGGTTCTTTACCACTCGACTGAATGGGTGCGGTGACAGTGTCTCTTTAACAGTGCAGTAGTTAAAAGGGCCATTCTGAATTCTTAATTGACACAGCCTAATAATTTATGTTTAAAACAGGTTTTAGTTGCACACATTTCAAATATACATGGAGGCCGCACTGCCTCACCAAGGCTCCTCTGTAAAGTGAGATTCTTTTGCAGGCTAGCTGGGAAATCTTTTGTTTGTTGGTCCTGTGCAATGCCCTTCCATGTGCACCTTACTTCAAAAGCCAGTTATAAGTTGGGGTGGTTGCCATTCTTGTATAGCTTGCTTGTTGGATTTCATGTGGGAACACATTGGACGCCTTTACAGACTAAGGGGCTCCCTCTAGGCATACCTGCCCTTAATTTATCCACTGCTGTATATGCTTCAACTTGGAGACTCTTAGATTTAAGAGTTAGGGCAGCAGTTTACAGCAGAGCCTTGGTGAGGCACTGTGGCTTCCACATATATTAGCAAATGTGTTCAGCTAAAATGTGTTATGTAAATTGTTAAGACAGTGTCTTTTTTTGCAGGGTAAGTGTGCTGGGAAATCTTTTGTTTGTTCAAAATATCAGCAGCATAGGAAAACACCCAGATCATAGTAAGGCAGTTGAACACACCATTTCTTGGTTCACCCTTCCAGCTGCCAGTGTCACCTCTCTACCTTTAACCTGCTCATTGGACAACTAAGCTACATTATCACCTCTGTCCAACAGTGGCGTCTCCAGCTTTCATATTTAGGGGGGCACATGGGGGTACAGGGACCAAAGTAGGGGGGCCAACCATAAAACGCAAATAAAAAATATATATTATATGTGTATATATATATATATATATATATATATAAAACATTTTTTTCAAGAATAGAATGCACTCCAGAGGTCTTGTTACAAATTTACCTTTTTTTTATGTGTGCAATACACTTGAGCGTCAACGTTTCAGTCTGACTAGGGACAATTATTAAGATGCAAAAAAGTCCTGATATTCCTGACAATGGGCATCAAACGCATAAACAGGAAATATTCCTGACAATGGGCATCAAACGCATAAACATGAAATATTCCTGACAATGGGCATCAAACACATAAACATTAAATATTCTTGACAATGGGCATCACCATCACCCTCCTGTCACCTCCATCACCCCCCTGTCACCACCATCACCCCCCTGTCACCTCCATCACCCCCTTGTCCCCTCCATCACCCCCTGTCACCTCCAGCACCCCCCTGTCACCTCCATCACCCCCCTGTCACCACCATCACCCCCTGCCACCTCCATCATCCCCTGTCACCACCATCACCTCCCTGTTACCTCCATCACCCCCCTGTCACCTCCATCACCCCCCTGTCACCTCCATCACCCCTGTCACCTCCAT
>BLSH010264502.1:165879-196039 GCA_018402905.1 Glandirana rugosa
TCACCCCCTGCCACCTTCATCACCCCCCTGTCACCACCATCACCCCCTGTCACCACCATCACACCCCTGTCACCACCTTCCATTTCAAAGTCAGTCTCCGTTCCCTTCCCTGCCCCCCTGCCTGGTTGGTCCCTGGACAGATGAGAGAGTCACTCTCACTCTCTCACAGTTCATTCATTACAATGCACTGCACACTCACCCACAGGTCGAGGCTGGAAGCAGGCATCATGGACACAGTCAGGAAACTGCAGCAGAGGATTTTCATACTTCCCGCCCACCCACACGTCCTCTCTGTTTCAGGCACAGCCGTACGGATAGCAGAGTGGGTGGGACGGAGATCCAGAGTAGGAACAGGGAAGGGAGGAGGAGCTGTATTCCCCTCTGATCTCCCAGTCCGTGGGGGAGTGAGGAGGGCTGGTGTGATCGCTGGGCTGTGTAAGAGTGTCACAGACACTGCAGTCAGCAGACACCAGGCTCACACTTTACAGGCTGGTCCTTCTCCTGTCCTAAGGATGAACTGGAGAAATCAGACTGTCTCTCACTGAGATCATGGGTGGCTTGTTCACCCCCCAAACTACAGTGGTGGAACTCGTTCTGAGCTCTCCTCCCTCCCAATAAGGATGCAGCCAGGTGGAGGGACTCAGAGGGAGCAGATCGGGCGGCCGCATGGCTGTGCGAGCGTCCGTCACCATCACATCATGCAGAGTGTAAGTGAGGAGAGGGAGGGAGGAAGGGAGGGGGGAAATCCCTCCCCTGTAGTGGTGACAGGGGATGCTCTCCTTTCGGAGAGCCTATGTTATTCTGGCAGTGGCCAAGATGTGGAGCTGCGGGGCATGCACCCACTACAACATGGCATTTTGATTGGGGGGCAAAGGGGGGGCACAGCATAATGTTGGGGGGGTCAGGGCCCCCTCTGGCCCCACCCTAGTGACGCCTCTGTATCCAATTAGCAGACAGGTGATTCAGAAAGTTGCAAAGCTGAACTAGGAAATTATATGAATGTTCTTGGCAAAGGAAATTAATCAAAAGTTGAAAAATACTTTGAGAGGTTAAACAGTAACTATGTAAAGTATTGCTACCACATTCCACATTATACTTCTTGTTGCCCATTTACTGAAAAATCAAACATAGAATTTACAGTATTTCAAGAATCGAATTTTGATTTTGTTTTTAAAATGTATATACTGAATAAAGCATTGTTCTCATTCCTATTACCTAGAAACATTCAGCTGTTTTTATAGATGTCTTCTGTATTCATTGTTTCCTGCAGATTTTTTAAAACAATAAAAAAATTAAAAGGAGAACTTTCTATTGGCCATGCAGATCATAGGGGCAGGGTCACCTAATTCCTCTTCCCCCAGGAGTTTGTACTCACCATTCCTTGCACCTGAGTTGCTCCGTTAAGGTGATGGGCACAATGTAAAATACCCAGCACTCCTGGTTATGGGTGAGCGAGTGCAAAGCAGGACTGGTGATTGCCTGCAGCCACTTACTTTCCACATGCATGTACTCCAGGAATTGCCGTATGTTGTTTCTCAGGACAGATTTGCTTATTGTGACAACAGCAGAATGCATTTGTGCAATGTGTGGCAAGAGAACTGGGAGACAAGGACAGAGTGTTGTCACTCTATAAAAAGAAGTGCGGTATCAGCACAAGGACCTTCATGGCAGGAACACCGGGTATGATTGTAATGAAAGAAGTAGATTTAAAAACATTGGAAATTACTTTTGAAATTATTTTAACATCTTTAGGCTTATTTGAGATTTTGGTGATTGGGTTTATGTATATGTAAAAAAAAAAAAAAGTGTACAACTGAGGTGTTTTAGTGTCGAGCAAAGCAACCGCTGATAAAAATTGTAGAGAAAAGGGTATTGTAAAGGTGGATTTGATTGGGCAGTTTTTTTTTTCTTTTTACATTCTATGTATTCAAACCAGGATATTCTAGTTCAAACAGATCTTGTGTACACCCATATGAAATATTTGAGCTCCTTTCACCAATTACAGAGCTTAAAGATCCTTAAAGATTCATTGAAAGGTACCAGCTGAATTTTCATTGAGTTTCCAAGTTACCTTTTAGATGAACATTTCAAATGTAAACTGACTTTTGTGTTTATATTTTTGGAATTTGTGATTGTTTTTTAAGTTTTAGTTATACAAAACCTTCCTTCTTTCAGATTGTTAACGGTTTAGATGTAGGCTTGACAGTTTTAGCAACCACACTTTCATCAGTCAGCCTGAGCTTCCAGATGTACAAAAAATGACTTTAATCACCATGTTAAATAACTTAATCAAATACATCCAACACGGCCAATGTATTACCCACTAAATACAAAAATAAATATGACCCTTGTAACTGATTTTTTCAAAACATATATAAAAGGGTCAGTTCACTACAAAATTGATATTTCAGTAAAGGGGAAGATATTTGTGGCCTTAAGCAAACCTGTGCTTTCCTTATGTAGAACAAAAGTGCAGCTTTGTTTGATTACCTTTTCCATAATACTGATCCCTTCAGAGCTGGTATGTGACTTCCCTCAAGCGACAGGTAAGGCCAATCACATATTGGCAGTGCCGTCATCTGAGGACGGTCTATAGGCCAGTGTAAGCTTTAACTAGAGTGACTCATAGCTTACACAAGGGCTGATTCTTCTGCTGCCAGAAGCTGAGTAGAGCAGCAGGGGTGCAAAGGAAACATGTTGCTGGGAAGGGGAGAATAAAGTTAACCTGGTCTTCCCTAACTAACTTTAACCACTATCTCAGAAATAATAACATCTCCATGTTATTGTCCACCGCTTTTTTTTTCTGCCATGGTTTCCCAGCCTTCCTGCAGTAGCAATGGGAGTCTCAGTATTCCTTGGTATTCTCCGAAATGTAAAGTAAGTAATTAATCAAACAGACAGAGTGAAAGTCCATATTAATTGATGTGACAGGTTGGAAATGTGGGAATTCATGTACAGTGATCATGTTACCAGAGTCTCCAAGGTAGATAGGATCCTGGGGGGTGCCTTAACTCACCAACATCTACCCATACCCAATATAACAGTTTTAAATAGCTTGAACCTTAGAATTCAATTTGATACTTGTGAACTTGAACAGTTAGTAAGTTGTGTAAGCACATTGATCAGTGTGTCTAGGCATGTCTTGCATTTGCTACCTTTAATGCATGGAACTGGTCTACTCACTCTTGCGTTAAACCTCCATTCCATCTGACTCATCATTGCCAACCCAAGTTGACCTTCCTCACCTCCATCATTCTAGTGTAGAAAAAGGGGTCTGAGTCTTCAAAGGGCCACGTTGTTTGTGTTGTAATCCTCATATTTCCAATGAAATCTGTACAGATACTTCTAATCTGCACAAGCATTTTAAGTCTTAAATCATTTGTTAACCTAAAAAAAAAGGATCCTGTCCCTTTAAACCAGCACAGTGCTTGTGCTGGGAAATTTGGCCCCCTGTATCACCTGTAATACCTGGCTGATCCTTCCAGTTTCTGCCCTCATCTCTGTATGCTGACCATGGTATATCAGGGCTGCTGAGCCCTGACACTGGTCAGCATACGTGCCTCCATCAGCTGCAGCTCTCCTGTCTCTCATATCTCTCCTCTGTCCTCTCTCCCCCTCCCTCCCTACCTGTTGGTTCCTGTGACAGTGCCCGCCACTGCAACTCCTGCTGCTCTCATAACTGTTAAAATGTTACATAAACTTTAATGTTCCCTAATGACAGGGGCTCTGGTCTGTGTGTTATAAAAAAATGCCTCCTTTACCTTATTTCAGAGTGGCTCCCCACGATCATGTGACCGGACAGCTTTCTTCTCCTCACATCCCAACTGACGTCAGCGGGGGAATCTCGGCTCCGCCCACTGCATCTGTCAGATGGGCAGAGAAGAGAAGCAGTGGGTCATGTGATCATGCGGAACCACTCTGAAATACAGTAAAGGAGACTTTTTTTTTATAAAACACACAGACAGGAGCTCTTGTCATTAGGGAACAAGAAATATTATGTAAAGTTGGTTAACAACCACTTTAAGCATGAAAAGCTCCAGCCAAACCTATATGAGTCAGGCTTTGTTCATGTAAGTTACTAGATTTAAAACCAGTGGTTTATGGGGGCATAGAAATTCTGGGGAGAAGATAATTAGGATACAGTCCAGCTTGGTCTTAGCCTTTAGACTTAATTCCACTTGGTGCCACCCACTTCCAATAGTTAGTATTCTACCACTTCTGTGTTTATATTAATGCAAAGGCCTACCGATAGGGGTTGCAGAGGTTGCAATTGCAACCAGGCCCCATGCTCCAGGGGGCCTGTGTGCCTCCCTTGTACACCTGGATAGGAGGGGAGGCAGGGGTGGCATTTAGAGGGACCAATCTCCTCCATTTTTCTCCTAATGGAGGAGATTGGTTCCTCTATATGCGACCCCCACCTCCCCTCCTATCCAGTTTACTTGTCTTCTGCTGTTCCTGGGGTCCCTGTGTACCCCCACAGATCTGCTGTCTTCCCCCCCCTCCTTTCTACTGCCAGCTGCTGTAGAAAATATGTCATGATGGAGAGATGGGAACGGGTCAGTAAATTTGTTATTTGCCGGCTCCTTCCTTTTCTGAAGGGACAGAGTCAGTGATTGGTACCAATTGGTTCATTCATAACTGAAGCATAGTAAACTGTTTTTACTATACTTCCATTTCTGAATGAATGAGAGGCTCAGTACTCAGCTATTCCTTGTCCATTCATTCTGTGCAGCTGAGGGTACACAGGTGGAGATTGAGGACTGAGATTTGTTTAGACCCCTGATATCTCATCAAAACCCCGCAACAGAGCTCCTAAAATAAATTGTAAAAAAATATAAAAAATAAAATTGTAAAAGAAATAAAATGAAATGGCAATAAAGGGACCCACAATGGTAGTAAAGGGCCCCAGGATCAGTGAGAAGAACCCTGGTCAGGGGTCAGGGAGGGCCCTTCATAATTTCTTGCACCTGGGCCCTGAAGGTTCTAGTTACACCTCTGTATTAATGTTAATGTCTATATTAATGTTATTTCTTTTTTGACACTCCACTATAAGAAGTGCTTCTTTCTGGAGCGTAATTATATGCCAGGGTAAATATGCCATGGTGTGAGGCAAGTCTTAAATGTACACTGTACAGGGAGGTGGGGGATTAGTGACCCATCAAGTTATTGGTCACTTGTTAATCTCACTTTTAAAGAAAAACTCTATGTTTACAAAAAAAGTTTTATTAAAAAAAATCAACGGATTTCAGGATAAAATTTCTGTGACACTTTTTAAACTGTCAAAAAAAACCAATGTTGCCTCCTTCCAGTATAGCAGTGTGGGAGCACTCTTTACACTGTATACAGAACTATCTCAGAGATGTTAATTCCTATGTGTATGATTGGCTCACTGGTTATTCTTGAAGTCTGCTCTGAGACAAATTGAAATCTTCTCCTACAAAAGGAACATTGTATTTGATAAAACACTTTTCTAAGGTTTTCAGTTTGAGGAAGGTAAATGGTGAGGCAAACAGCAGAAAGAAGTATGAATCTTCAAAATGACCTAGCAATATGTAGAGTTCACCTGGAGTGAGTATTTTTTTCTCAACAAAAGTGAAAATTATCTTTAAAGGATGTAGTGAGTGAAGATGTTCCCAATGTCTCATTCTTCTGCCACCCCAGCCTTCAGATATGTTCAGAGTTGGAGGAGTCCTCCAAAATGCTTTACATAGGTTGGAAACAGCAAGAGAAAGGTTTCTTAATGGGGCAGCTTGGGAGTTCGAGATAGTACTCTAATGGACATATTTTAGGTGTATGTCTCCTCACATCTCTTTTTGCCGTATTGAGTAAATCTGTAGGGCTGGGCATTTTAGAGAGTGCCTAGTGCTTCTCATCCCCACCTTGATCACAAGGATTAACAACACTCTCACGCTTGGACCAAAAAGAAACCTTAGCTCATATAAACCATATCAGTTCAAACTCTACAAAGCCCAATATGGCTAAGATGTAAACTCTACATAATAGCACAACTGCCAACTCAGAACTCTATGGTCACTTTTCCATTTTTAGAAGAACAGGGCTGATTGAGGCTTTGCAGTTCTAAGTAGCAATACGCCAGTATTTCTGGTAAATGCCCAAGTTGCCAGATTGCTGGCCTGGACATGATGTTTCTGTCACAAATCAGCAAGGCTCATTTTCTAAACTTACATTTAGGCATGCATGTGCATAGACTTTTGTAATAATTTATATTGTTCTAGAAATGTATTTATCCTTAAGTTTTTTTAATGGCTAAACGACTATAGTGCAAATGTACCATGAATGCAATATTAGTAAATAAGCCTTGAGATATAAAATAAAAAATATAAAAGGTTCTGATATATAGAGTTTGGAAGCAGAAGAAAAAAAAACATGGTCCAAAACATAGTTTATATATTTTGAAAATATATTTAAAAACATTAAAAATTTCTATTTTTTGAACATATATTATATGTTATGTAGTACACTTAAATAGAGGTAATCCTATTTACAATATGGTTTCAAATGCTTTTCAGTTTAAATGCCATTCTCAATGTTTTCAATAACATAATTATATAAATATACTTAACATACAATAAATATTTGTTACACATTGTGAAAATATATACTTTTTTTTCTTTCAGAGAGAACAAGGCCACATACATAAAACTTACATATTCAAAGTGTCTCACTTTAACAAGGCGGTAGGCATGTGACATGCAAAATATACCTTTGCCACAAACAGACCACGGCAAAATAAAAAAAAAAAATGATTGACAAGGAAGTCAGTCTTACAGCCTGGTTCAGCTATAACTGCCAAGCCTCGCATCGGCAATGTGTTTGCTGTGGCTTTAAATAGCTCTGGACAGCTTTCCAAACCGCTCTCGAATACATTGTTGACATTGCATCTAACTGCCTCATATTATCTATAACATTTGCATATTTGGGGGTTAGTTTTTGCACTGGATATATAGGCTATGGATAATGTCAGAGCAGGGATAATGTCATTACCTATAATCCTCTGGGTAATGATGAACAGCATCCATTCAGGTTATGTTTGAAGGGGACTTCAAGGGTATGAATTAGTCATATACTTGGCCTATGTTAGGGTTGATTGAAGTTAGATTCATTCAAAGAAATAAAAAAATATAATTCAAAACCGAACCAATAGAAAACACATGTTTTAGGTTCTGGACATCTACCACGGAAATCTAAAATTTTTCAGTATAAGTGTTCCAACAAAATCCTTTACTGAGAGTTCTTCTATTGAAAGACTGTTGGACAATTTGTGCAAAATTAAAGCCAACTCCAATCAAAAATTTCTCAAAAATTCGGGTTTAAGTGATACCCTTTATTGGCTAACTTGAGTTAGTAAAGATGAAGGCTTTTAGGGTGGACTTAGATCCCTTTTTCATTATTTATACAGGCTTCAACTGGCTTTATCCTTGAAGAAGGGATCCAAGTCATCCCAAAAGCTTGCAGCCTTCATAACTTAAAGCTATATTAAACCCAAAAATGTAATATTTTGCAGCTTACCAGTCATTAGATATGGTGGCTGCAACAGTTTTCCTTCCCTTGGCTTCTCCCCTCTGTTTTCACCTGGTGGTGGTGGGGGGGGGGGGTTAGGAGGTAAAAGATTCTATACGGTTTGGGGTAGATGGTTGGCTAGTCCCCTTACGTTGTGCCCCCCTTTACCATGAGACCTATTGTTGCTTTATCTGCCTGAGGTCGATACCGACTTACCAGTCCGCCTTGGCTGCTTTTATGTTAAGTTATGCTCTTAATGGGTTCCAGCCAAATTACCAGTATACCCAGGTACTATATACTGAAAAGTTATAATTGGGAAACTCTATTGACTATGTACAAGTTGCTAACATTTTGTATTTGCTGGTTGGATATGATGCCCATTGGGTGGTTATCGTTTTTTTTTTCTATGTAATGTTTGTTTTTATAAGCAATAAAAATATCTTTAAAAAAAAAAAGAATTGGTAAGCTGCAATATAATAATAATAATTAATAATAAATGTTTGCATTTGGGTTAAATACTGATTTAAGTTAGCCAACAAAGGGTACCATTTAAACTCCAGTTTGAAAAATACAAAAAAAGGAAAAAAAATTGCCAACAATTTCTTAACATTTTATAATTGGTCACTCTTAGAATTTGATGGCATTTTGTCTTGGATACTTTCCACGGTTCTACTCTATTGCATCATTGCTGACATGATCCACTAATTTAAAAAACAAAATTAAGGAAGCAGAAGGAGTGTGCATATCAAACCCATTTGTGGAGGGTTGTTCATGTGTTGTAGTTATTTTCTGTTGTATTTGTGTTGAAAATCCTAGTAAGATTAAAAAAATAATAATCTATGTGCGATGCCTTCTGTGCGATCAAGAAACTATAGCTTAGACCTGGTTATCATCCTAACCGCAAATCATTTTGGAAACTGGCTTGAAAGAGGTAATATTTTTGATGTGCTGGAATTTAGTTCTAAAATCCTCCAAAGCTACCGAATTCTGAACTTATCCATAGCATATATCAATATACAATTTTATATGTATCCACATATGTACATGTATATACATATTCATACATACAAATATTTACAGTCTGGGAGTGTATATATAAATATATATATATATTTACTAACATAAATATGTATACACAAACACGCATTGACATGACTGGGGAACTCCAAGTGTGCTTTTTTGTTGCCTTTTTTTTTTTTGTCTAGTTTTTATTTTTATTCTTTTTTTTTTACTGCAGTCCCAGGATGCATAGCAAAAATTCTTAAGTATCAGACAGAGTCTAACCCCATTCTTTGGATGTGCTACCAGCAACTTTGGTGCCCCATTTAGAAAGTGGATTCTTACAAGGATATAGTTGAAGGCTTGATATATCCCTAAGCTGCAATCGATCAGGATTATGTGCAAAGCATGCTAAATAAAGAAAAGACCTTGAGTTACTGTTATGGATCTTAAGCCTTCAAATTGCTGTTTATTTGACATACTGTAATGCTCACTAGCATTTGTTTACACAGTTATTTGCCACATGCCATGGCAGGGCTAAAATGATCCTAGGCCTGGACCCGCTCTTTAAGGCTTGTCTGTGGTCTCTCCCTCCTCTCCAAATAATGACGTTGATTTTTATAAAGTAGAGAAAAGCTAAGCTTCTGAGTTACCCAAAGCAACCAGTGACATTATCCCTATCATTTCTAACCCAAGCAGAAAAAAATAAATTATTGTTTCATTTGTATTGGCTGCAGTGGACAACTTAGAGACTTTCCCCCCTGCTATTTCATTAAAACCAACTTCTAGTCTCTAACTCCCTGTTCATGCAGAGTTTAGCCTGTATGAAAAAAGCTTTTGTTAAGTTTTCAATACGTTTTAAGCAGGTCTGTTAAATCCCTTAAAGCATCCTTCAGCTCCAGTTTAGGAAGTTAAAGCACATCTTTTAATGGTCGTGCCAACAAGCTGCTTGCAGACTATAGTAGGCTTGAACACTACCTGAAGCTTTTTGGAAGTCTGCTAGCTGCTTGTTTAAAGTGACAGTTAGCTCTCCCATTTAGAACTATATTTAATTCTCCATCCTGGACCTGAATGTTGTTCCAAAGGGCTTCAACAAAGGTGCCCCATGCTCATCAATGCTTTGCAAAAACTTTCTGTACATAATGCTGTTATACAAGCTGAAGCCTCTGTGAACAAGGCCTAATTACATTCTTCAGTAAAGAATGAATTAAAAAAAAATGGTACTCCTAAAAACATGTAACCCTTAGCAATAATTTACCATCATGTAAATTCTAATTGGATGCTCTTATTTACTGCACTTAAAGCGGAACTAAAAGCTCCAGCCTTTTACAACCAAGGAAGATGCCATCTTAGTCTTTATTTGACCTCCATTTGCCATGGTGTTGCACATGTGATACGGTATGACACCAGCCAATTAATGGCTTAGCAATTCAGTTGAAAGCACAAGCAACTTTGACAGTTATCATTCATGGCATGCCTTGAATGTAACGGTTTTGGAAAGCCAATAAATTGGGTTTAGTTTTACATTAAGAATTAGCTCTGCTCCTTGAGCTTTTTATTGAATAAGACCAGAATTAAGCATTGCTATATATTTTGCGCAGTTTCTAAATTATTTGTCAAAAATGCTCTTCTTCTCATGTTAGAAATGATGTGAACGTCTAATGTTTCTTTGCTAGATTCAAGTCTTTAGAAATGGTCAAACCGTATGGTTTTCAGCAGACATTACATTTGATCAAGCAAAATTGGGTAACAAAGCCCATTTCAGATCCAAGAGTCACTGGAAAAGAAATTATTAAAAAAAAAAAATGTAACTATACTATGAAGAGGTCCAGTAAATTATGCATGGTACTACCCAGTGCAGTTATTTAAGGAGTCTGGTATGATTATTTTGAAATAGTCCAATAAAAGAAAATATAGGAACCAATAGGTTCTAAACCTGCACAAATCAATAACCAAAAAACGAATAAACTACAATGAAGAGTTGCGTGTTGTAAAGTGTAAAAAACACCTATAACGTGAAAAGAAACAAAGGAACTGTGCTCTTATATCATAAAATACACATTAACATAGTGAATAAACAAGCAAATAAATAAATATATCTTCATTTAAATTATTTAATACATAAAAATTGTGAAGTCCATGTATAGATCCCCCATGTGAATAACATCCTCAGTGAGTATAGGAAAGGTTCCTCTCCACCAGCATCCAGACACACAATGCACTCACCAGACTTAATTGACCCCTATTACAGGGAGTCATATTACACATATCGGAAAATCCAAGATGTCATACAGGAGGTCAGAGGAATGAATTCAAACCACTGCTGTCATCCATTCAATATATATATATATATATATATATATATATATATATATATAGCGTATTCAAAGCTCCACTGTTGCCATATAAAGAGGGAGATGAAAGAACACTCTCATGGTGCAGTATTTCAAATAATTTATTTAAAAAAGAAGGTTGTATTGCACTTACAGCACAGAAGACAGGGATCAGCATGTATTGTATAGGAATCACTGGTTTGCGCTCCACCTGTGTTCCAGGTTACCGGAAATGATGTATCTCAACTTAATTTCCAGTCAGCTAGAACGTAGGTGGAGAGAAAATCGGCGATACCTATACAATATATGCTGATCCCTGTCTTCTTTGGATGTAGGTGCAATACAATCCTTTTTTTAAATAAATGATTTGAAATAGTGCACCATGAGAGTGTTCTTTCCTCTCCCTCTCTATATGGCACCGGAGCGTTATATATGCTCTCTACATATATATTGAATAGATGAGCAGTGGTTTGAATTAATTCCTGAGAACTCATGTATGACATCTTGGATTTTCCCATATGTGTAACTTGACTCCCTGTAATAGGGGTCAATAAAGTCTGATGAGTACATTGTGTGTCTGCATGCTGGTAGAGAGGAACCTTTCTTACATGTACTGAGGACGTTATTCACGTGTGGGATCTATACATGGACTTCACAATTTTTATGTATTTTCTATCATTTAAATGAAGATATATTTATTTGTTTTTTATTCACTTCTGTTTATTCACAATGGTGACATGTACTTTATAATTTAAGGGCACGGATCCTTTGCTTCTTTTCATGCAATATTCCAATGCCTGAAAAGTGACATGGTTTGCTCCGTGCTGCATATGAGTGCAATATTGCTATACTGCATGTAAACGGGAAGGTTGCTCCTGTAGACAGGAGATGTACATGTAAACTGGAAGTATGGTCATGTAAACTGGAAGATAGTTCCTACAATCAGGAAGTAGACATGTAAACAGGAAGTTTGGTCATAGAAACAGGAAGTGTGTTTCTGTAAACAGGAAGTGGCCTTTATTAGTTGAAAGATATTCCTGCAAACAGGAAGTATACTCCTGCAAAAATGGAAGTCTGCTCTTGTATGATACATTTTTCTATCTAAAGAAGAAAATCTTATGTTCCACAAGTAAAATTAATTGATTCTAGTTAAATAAATTAAAAAAAGACATCTTAATGAAAATGCAGCAAATGTTAATACCATACCTAAAGAGAAAATAAGAGTGTTCATACTGTCCTCGTTGTTGGGCACTGACTCAGATTATCATTTTCCTGAAGAGCTATGGCTTTTGAGAGAATCTTCCTACCCAACACTTTTTGGATACCTCCATCCTGGTCCATGTTGTGGTTTCATTTTTCAGCACATATGTCACAACAGGACACCGTAGTGACATAGATGTCAGAAGGAGAAACCACAGCCCACATAGGGGAGTCTTTGATGACCATAGAGTTTCAGAAAAGTGACAATCTAAGTCAGGTCCTGTTGAGTTTATAATCAAGAACAGACTTCCATCACAAGGAGCTTTTTAGGAATAAAAAAATCCCTGTGACAGAGTCTCTTTAAAGTCTCTTTCGGAAGGCTGATGCAGCTGAAGATTAAAAGTTACTTGTACTTTTGCTGGTGTTTGGTTGGGAAACAGGCAAATGTGATCTCACTGAGTTGTAACAATTTAGTGTGAATCCAAGTTAATTCCTATCACTATGGCACACACATTAAAATTGAAATTTGTTACATCAAATTAAAAGCTGTGATTTGCCTATAATCTTTAGAGCTTGGGAAATTTAGTAAAATATGTAAATATAGTAGTTAAGAAAAGTTGGTTATTCTTAACGGAAAAATACAAGGTATATTTAGGCACAGCTGAAATCTTTATACACTGAGATTTTATTGAGCAGGTGCAGAGTAGTTAGCTATATCTGATAATAATTTGGATATTTTTGATATTATCTGCTCAGTTTCCAAGGTTAGAGGCCAGTAGGCAGTGCTGGGACGAGGTCATCCAGCGCCCAGGGTAAAGGTGCCAAACTGCGCCCAACCATTTATGATGTGCAAGCTCCTCAGCAGTCACTCACTTGTCAAAATTACTGCAGCTGTCACTACTTCTGCAAGCCTTATAACAAAAGGGAGGCACCCCCATCCCCACAGTAAACCATTGTGCCCAGAGCAGGTGTCCCTCTTGTCCACCCCTTGTCCGGACCATGGCAGTAGGCCAAATATAGTAAAGGCCGAACAACAACAACTTTTAACAACAGTATAGCATTAAGGTGTTTTTCCTCTACACAACCCCTCCCCCAACTCTGCTGTGATCTCTACCAACTGCGTCATAGTTTAACCGCAGAGTCATTGCAGATTAAAACTGGTCTTACAGCTGTTTGTACTAGATGTTGTTACATTTAAATGGATTCCCCTTGTTCCCTGAGACAACCTAAGCAGGAGCAAAATGAGGGTCCTGCTATTGCTTGCTAGGGCACTATGGGAGGGACAACCTGTTCATCTTACTATATCGTGCGGTCTGAAGCTGGATTTTCACTTTTTACTTGAAGTGGAAGACCCGTTATATGCTTGTTCTTCAGGGGACATGTCATGCAATTCTTTTTATGGTCATCCAAGATTTCTTTGTATTGTATGATGAACAGCTTGCATTTAGGTAAGCTGTGCTTTTGGATCAAGATTTTTATAGACTAAGACAATAAGTGCTTTTGCACCAGTACAAGTAGGCATAGTGCAAAAATTTGTCAGGACAATTTGAAGACCCACTCTAGGTTAATGTAAAATCTTCTTAAACTTGTGAATCAGTGTTCATCATCCTAGATGAAAAAACAGCCTTAGTGTATGTATTTTTTGCGATCCTTTCGTTCTTTTTTAAAGGAGGCAAACAAAAGGAAGCCATCTTTAGTGATAATATCCAGCCAATCCATTCCCTCACTAATGACGTATACTCAAAATGCCTGGCCCCTGTGCGATGTGGGGCCATGTAATATTTTAAATCACGATTTAAAATTTGAAAGCCCATCTGCCGTCTAAAGTTTTCTAAATGTTTTAATGTATCTTCTAGCTCTATGATGTGAGCATATCATCATATTCATATTTATTGCCACTTTCCCTAGTAACCTGGTAACTACTACATGTCTGATTTGTTTGCTGATTAGCATTAAGAGGACAGTGTTATGGGCCAAGGGTGCCTAGATCAACAACTCCCAGGCAGCATTTGTATTGCAAATGTCAACAAAACCCAGCAGTAGTCTAGAAATCCTCGTAGATATTCAAGTTCCCAGATCATACAAACTGCAACTTCCTTTGCTATAAGTCTTCTGAAATGTACCGGTCTCGCATGAAATACAGAATAGCATACACCGCTGTCATATAGCACACAAAAGCCTGCAAGAAAGAGAAAGCACCATGCCCTCATTCATATCTGAAAAATACAACTCCGTGTCCAATACAGGTCGAAAACGTTCAACATGAACATTGATATTTTTTTTTGTTTTTTTTAATTGCCTTGACTTTTTTTTTTATTATTTTTTTTGATCAGTAGTCTGATTCGAGTTTGCAAACACCTTCACAACATACAAAAAATTAAATATTTGTCTGTTTTTTTTAGCTAGAACACGTATTCATGACAAGCTCTTTGCAACTTTTTTCAGGAATTAAAAAATTAAAAAAAAAACACAAAAAAATAAAAATTAAACAGTAGAGCTATAGCAACAGCACCTTGACATTGTTTAATTTTAACGCTATCAGAGAAGTTAAAAGCAGTAAACAGATATAATACCGACATGAATAAAGATACTGTCTAAAGTGTGAACGGAATGTTTTGGTTCTTTTTTTTTTTTTCTATATCTCTTTTGCCTGGATGAAGACAGAGTGTTATCAATTCACAACTGAAGCAGCATGCATGCTTGTCTATAACTTTTTTTTTAAGTTTTCAACTCTTGGCAACACCAACAAACCACAATGTTATTGAGGAAGGTAATGCAGGCTTATCTCTTAACCTATGTACTGCTGGAGGGGGCTCAGGAAGCATTGCACAGCAATGGAGCCCGGGGCCCTGCCAGCAGAAAACAGGCAACTTTGTGCGCAGAGGTCATTATTTTCCTTTAGGTTATGGATATGTTCAATAAATAGATTTGTAGAACCACGGTACTGTATAAACTTCATTTATACATGCAGTCCATAAAATTATTTTTGTTTTTTTTTTTACTGAATAATTTACCCTGTTATGTATATATACAAATAGATAATTTTTCTTCTCAATATAATCTATACAACATAAATTCACTATCTTCCTCTTTTAATGGTCAGTGTACATACACAAGAAGTGTCTATCCTTATAAAGCGCCAGCCGACTTTTTTTTTGCTATCCATGGTGAGCGCGCGCACGTAAGACTGGGTAGTTCGGCATTGCGAGTTCCAGTACCTCTTGTCGATGCCCCTGCAACCATCCTTCATGTAGCCCATTGGATTGCATTTGGTCTCATAGAAATATTGTTTCAGTTGACCCTTGGGTACTGGGACTTTTTCAAGAACAGTAACTGTTTGTCCTGTCATGTCCACTGCAGTTTTTTTGTCAGCTGCAGTCACCCATTCGCTAATACTGTCACAAACGCTCAGCTCCCCGCGTCGGGCTGGGTCTGAGTGGCGGCGCACTCTCATGGACATGTTTGCAGCGTCCAGGTAGTTTTTGTACTCCTCAAGGAGAAAAAGCAAAGGGGGCTCCAAAGGCACTTGAGTGCTCAGCATAACTCGAGATGAATACATATCTGAGTCCTTGTTCTCCTCGCTCTGCCTTATGGTCTGTTCTTCCTCTAGGAGTTCCTCAATAACCTGCTCAAAGGTATCCGTCAAGGATGGAAGTCCTCCTCCTCTTGACCCACTCATCGGCCCACCTATGTTTTCCAGAGTACCGTGGGTCCGAAGACCCGGATAGGCCAGGCCACTTTGTCCTCTGACACTGGCTTCTTTCATGGGGGCAGCTTTCATGCAACTGAAGTATGAAATAACCATAGTAAGGAAAAGGATGGTCATTACTCTTCTCACCTGATGGAACTGTAGAGAAAAAGACAGAAACGAAAAAATTAGAAGAATCATAGATTACATGTTACTCAAGTGACAAACAAAAATTGTTTTGCTGGATACAGTATAGTTAACATATGGGGTTGTTGTGAAACATTGGAGTTATCTACCTAAAAGGTATCATATGCTGAAAATGAACATGTCAAGCAACAGAAAAAAACACATCACTAATCCAAAAGTATAATATAGATTGCATTGTATTCATTTATACAGCTTTCATAAGCTGTAAAATTTGGTCTTTCCTGTACCCACTGCCATAACCAAAGCTATTACAATGAACTGCATCTTAGTCAATCAAAAGGTAGCTGTAACGGGACTACCAGTAAAGTATCAGATGTGCTTAAAGCATGACCAATGTCCAATACAACCTTTCTTCCAGGTTTTATTTTCACCTCGTCTTTACTATTTTGGAAGAAATTCAGCTGGAACAGGTAGGTAGCTTATAGAATTGCAATACATCAATGTAACTCTGTATAAGCGCTTAGAATGTGTGCTGTGCTTACGTACTGTGGATGCGATAAGTCTTAAAGTTATGCAGTGCCCAGTTGGTGAAGAAAACCAGTTAGGGTAGAGAACCAGTTCATGGGAGTCCCAGTAAAGTAAAACACATGATGTTTGTTGATGGCATATGGTTCATTATAGGAGAACCATCCAGAAAATAATGTACACACAATATTGTTTTTTCCCCTATAGGCCAGTTTAGCCAATTTTATGACATTAATGATTGATCAATAAACATAATGTGTTTTATTATACTGGGACACCCATGAACTGGTTCTCTACCTTAACTGGGCACTGCATAATTTTAAAGCTTATCACATCCACAGTGTGTGAGCACAGCACAAGTTCTAAGCGCTTATACAGAGTTACATTGATGTATTGTTCCATCCACCCCTTCCAAGGGTTTTTCTCTAGCAGCTAGGAACTTTTTTTGTGGAACCTCTTATGGGTCTGGTTGTTCCCATTTTGGTGCCTGATCCTCTGTTGTGAGCTTTTAAAATTGGTAGTCCTGATCTGCATTTTTGTTATAATGTACAAAAACTTCCTATGGTTCTCCTACTCAGAAAATTCGCACTAAGCCTGATGAATGGGCTTCAGAAGACTAAAGGTGGCAATTTAGAGTATGTGGGTGGCCCTTTAACTTAAAGAGGCCTTTTAGTATCATTACAGGCATAATGAATAAATTCTTGAGATGTCACAATGTATAGCAACAGTATTGTTTTTCAAAAAAGTTTTACCTTTTACCGTTAAAACAAAATATCTGACCCCCAATCAGTGACTTTGCCTAGGCTGAAAAGATGCCGCTATCCTGCTGCAGGCAAGAGGATGCATTTCCTCAGTCTCCTCTCTCCTAGTTATCTATTGGACCCCTGTTGTCTTCCCTGTACTGCTTGCAAACAAATTTGGTGGTGATAGCACCGGATTTCTTTAGATGTCTCATAGCAGAGCACTTCTGGGTTCACAAAGAATGGCAAGATTGGCAAACAGATATTCTTTGACCTCCACTCTGCCATCCTGAAGATCCAACCTTCTTTGGCCCCAAAAGTTACTTGGGCTTGGAGTTCTGTGTAAAAAAAACATTACCCCGGGTAACTCTCAGGATTAACCACTCTTACATATGATTCTGAGCCCAAGTTAAAGCTAAGCAGGTTAATGAAGATGGTGTTTTCCTTTTTGAGAGGCAATCAGATGAAGGCATTTTCAAGAGGAATACTGTGATCCCTGCGAGAGATAATAAATACCTGAAAGTGTTACACTTACACATTACTTATGCTGCAAATTTACAATGATAGGTTTACTATAAATGATAGCTAACTGTAGTTAAAGCTGGTGGTGAAAAAAAAAAATCCTGCAAGA
Organism: Glandirana rugosa; assembly: GCA_018402905.1. Lineage (NCBI taxonomy): Eukaryota > Metazoa > Chordata > Amphibia > Anura > Ranidae > Glandirana > Glandirana rugosa. The sequence goes on from BLSH010264502.1 coordinate 183,664, forward strand.
CAATGTCATAATGTGCTAGCATGCATCACATAATAGCACATTATGAGAAACATACCTTAGAACGAAGCCCTCCAGCGCTGCAATGTCAGCACTGAGATGGCTGACATCTTCACCCGGTCTTCCTTCCAGGTTTGTGGTCTCCGGCTCTGTACTGTAAGCCGGACCTTCAGAGCACATGCGCTGTTGATGTCATCGGCTGCATGCACTCTGAATGTCTCCTAAACTGTGCAAGTTTAGGAGATATTCACAGTACCTACAGGTAAACCTTATTATAGGCTTACCTGTAGGTATAAGTGGTATAACCGAGTTTAAAGTGGTTATAAAGGCTGAAGGTTTTTTTACCTCCATGCATTTTATGCATGAAGATAAAAAGCCTTCTGTGCATTGCTTCCCCCCACAGCCCCCTCTAATACTCACCTGAGCACCTTCTCAATACTGCCATGTGCACAAGAGACTTGGCTGTCCAGAGACTCCCTCTCCTCAATGGCTGAGGCAGCAGTGAGCGCCCATTGGCTCCCACTGCTGTCAATCACAGCCTGTGAGCCAATGAGGAGAGAGCAGGGGGCGGGGCAGACCCGTGGCTCTATGAGGTTGATTTACTAAAGCTGGAGAGTGCAAAGACTGGTGCAGTTCTGCATAGAAACCAATCAGCGCCCAGGTTTTATTGTCGACGCTGATTGGCTACCATGTACAGCTGCACCAGATTTTGCACTCTCCAGGTTTTAGTAAATCAACCCCTGTGTGTCTTATGGACACATAGAACAATGGATAGGGAGTGAGCACGCACCAGTGACCCCAGGGAAAGCGGCTTTCCCTGGGGGCCCTGCTTGAGAGGGGAGGGGCCAGGAGTGCCGGCGAGGGACCCGAAAAAAGAAGAGGATAGGGGTTGCTCTGTGCAAAACCATTGTAAGTATGACATTTTTTTTTTTTTGTTTCAAACCAAGCCTTAATATTACTGTAAAAGCCATTTCATGTTTTTTTTTTTGCCACCAGTCCCATTGGAGGATTTTCCTTCTATTCCTGCTTTGGGGACAACTCAAACTATAGAACTTTTCCCTAACTTTCATTCCTAGGGACAATGCTTACTAGGACAAACAGACATGTAAATCATCCCAATGGGAACATAGACAGCCATAAAAACCTGACGGGAGTTCCAACTCCTCAACGCCCTATACAAGACTGAAAAAAAGGTTTTGCTTTAAGGGCATAGAAGGGAGCCTATTGAGCTTCCCAGTGGTTTAAGGATATGCTGGTATATAAGAATCTGGATCGATTCATATAGCTCTATTGTCCCCACCAACTATTGACATTTCCAATGTATGCTTTTATCCTACAGCTACAGTCCAAATAATGGTACCACCATGACACATAGATGTAAGATTACAAAAAAAAGCTATTATTCTTTTCTTACAGAAAAAAATGATTTAGAGGAAAGCATTAGAGGCAACACATACATCGGTTTCATGACATTTTCTATCAACTTAGCTGCAGCAAATCCCCATTCCATTATCTTCTGTTTACTTAGTAACCTTCTACAAGATGAAACATTGCATTTATTGAGAGAAACCTCCTGTCCCTATAATTATTATATCCAAAGCTCAGCTCCATTACAGAAGATCTCATCCCCCCATCAAATAGAGAGTGAATCCGGTACAAATATTTACCATTGGATTTATAACCAGGACGAGATAACCTAAGAGCTTTCTGGAGCAAATGCTACATGTCAGGAGCAGTATAGAGATTCAATTTTTAATGAGCTCTTGATTCTGTGAAAAGCTTTGTAAGGGCATTATGGGAAATGTTACCAGGCAACTGCAACTAAGCTATAGTAACACATTCCAAAACTGACTTTTATAAATGTTGCTGTAGTAGAATGTGAGAATGCACAACACTTTTTTCTATTGTTGGCAAAAAAAAAAAAATACAAAAATACCTTCATGAAGAATAAGTGTTGAAATACAAAAGGTAGATTCAAATAAAATATCGGTTATAATAAAGAATTGGTTAGCTTAAAGTGCTTGTGAACCCTGACATATGCCAAGTGAAGTGACCAACCTTAGGTGATACTCGGAGATGAAACACATTTTCCTACACAGTTTGTACCTGTTTATCTGCAGCACTCTTTTTTCTACAGCTGTTCAAATTGCAGATTTTTTATACCTTTTCTAAGCTTTCAGAATGCAAGGATGAAGAGCTGAAGTTACACTCTGCAGAGCTATGTGAGAAGAGCTCTGAGAGCTGATTGGAGGGAAGAGACGCACCCCCCTCACACAGCACACAGGAACAGAGCCGAGGCGGTCAACCACATGCTGTGTGCTGGAGCTCCCTCCCCTCTCACCTCTTTTTTCTTACTGTTGGGAAAACCTGTTGAAAGTGACTCATGCAAACAGGAGAGAAATGTAGTAGCAGACAGAAATGACACATAGGGGGAGATTTACTAAAACTGGAGCACACAGAGTGTAGTGCACTTGTGCATAGTAACCAATCAGCTTTTATTGTCAAAGTTTGATTGAACAAGCTGAAGTTAGAAGCTGATTGGTTACTATGCACATCTGCAGCAGATTCTGTGTGCACCAGTATTAGTAAATCTCCCCTATGGTACTTTGTGTTATGACAACTACAACACACTATAAAGGGTTATTGTTAGGGAAAACGTATGCATGCCCGTGCACATGCTCACAATAATTCTCCAGTGACAATTAGACATCCCCTAACTTGCACCCATGCTCATAATATTTCTTGAGTGACAACTAGGCGTGCCCTAATTCACCCACGCTAATGCGCACGTGCGTGGGCGTGAATACTTGGCACTTTCTTGCCTATTTAAAATTGCTTCTACCATCTGTGACCTGATCCTGTCTCAGTTCCTGTGTTTACCCTGGCTGTTTGATGCTTATTCCGGATACCTTGTTGCTGCCCTAGCTTGTGACCTGGCTCTGCCTTTTGCCTACCGTTCCGGTGCCTTTTCTGCACGCCTGATACCGACCCTGGCCAAGCCTTGACTTTGCTCTGGATCTGATTCTGTACCTCTGTTGCTTGGCCGCTACTGACTTCTGCCTGCCTGACCACCCAAGATCCTGTATCTGCCTGCTCACCAGCCTGCTTGCTACCTTTTGTTCTGCACCTGCTGCTGTGTACTCACACCTGCCAGACTACCAGTCTGCCTGCTGTCTTGCACCTGCCAGATTATAAGTCAGCCTGCTGTCCTGCATCTGCCAGACTACCAGTCTGCCTGCTGTCCTGCACCTGCCAGACCACCAGTCTGCCTGTTGTCCTGCACCTGCTGCTGTGTATCTGTATCATCCAGTACACCAGTCTGCTTGCTGCTTGGTACCTGTTGCAAGTATCTTCCATCCGTGCCCCGTTATATCCTGTCACCATCTTTAGGAAAAACAGGACAGGTGGTGTAAGGGAAAGCCCTCCAGTTAGCTTGGCCTCAACCAGGTACATGACAGATAAGCTTTGCTCATATCTGAGATTTACAACCACTTTAAAGGATAACTCCACTTCTCTGGAAAAATATAGAAAATAACAAAATAATATAGCATACACAATAATAACTACACAATCTGCATTTGTATTTAATGTTGATAAAAATTATCATCTTTCCTTTTAAATTTGCAGCACTGTAATTTTCTGTAAAATTCAATGCAATATATCAGCCTAGAGGCATTCTGTAAGCAGCTGGTGTATAGAACTCCCCCAGAAATGTAATTTCCTGATTCTGTGATTGGCTCACTGATTGTTCCAAAAGTCTGCACTAATATACAGGTCAGATTTTGGGCATCTCCACAATGGAAATTTCAATTTTGACACTCCTAGGCTTAAATGTTTTTACAGGGATGCAGGTGCTGCAACTTTTCTCATCATAACCCTGAGAGCGCACCAGGTGATTATAATGAACCAGTCCCTCCCATTTAGGAACAGTATGCAAAGGACATGGTGAAACAGCTATTTCTTCATAGCAGAAAAATGTAGGCATTAAATGCGACTAATATAAATACTGAATTTGTCTTGATTTCAGCCTTTCACATTGCTCTATATAGCGGATCAATTTGTTTGATCTTTCCCAGTCATAAACTAATGAGGCGTTGTGTTTTGCGGCTCAGTTACATAAACAGTATTCCAGGACACAGGAAGAGACCGGACTTGGGGTGAAGAATGGAAGAATCCCAGCAACCAGGCAGACACCAAAACAAAAACTTAAAGTAATGTTTGATATTCCAACCTGCTCACAGACCTAACATGCAGGCATACCTTATACATACACAATACTCCCCTGTACATGCCAAGATGGCAGAGAGAAGGGAGTTGTGCTGTACAAACCTCATATATCCTTTTACTATTTAGGGATAACCAGGAAATGGAAGTTGTTATTTCCGTCCCCTTTTGGCAGATTAGGCGACCCGTCATATCTTGTAAAGGAAGTGACGTTCCGTCGCGCCATCTTGCTACACCTCCTCTAAGTGGACATCTTATTACACCTACTGGAGTTTTGCATTTTCCACTTATTTGTAACAATAAACTGATCTTGTATAATAAAATACAGTATTTAGAAATACGTGACACTCTTTTGATGTTGCAAGCCTGCTGATCTCACAGGTTACTTTTCTGACAGAACGCCGCTGCTTTTACAATTCAACATCTAGACAGTCTAATGGATTTGAAAACACTGTATGTCACTGTATAAGCTCCATTTACTGTTACAAATAAGTGTGAAATGCAAAACTCCGGTGGGTGTAGAACGATATGCGATTGCCGTCTTCTCACTGTATCCTTACTGCAGATGAGTGCAGGGTGTAGCAAGATGGCGGTGACGCGACGTCACTTCCGTTACGAGATTTGACAGGTTGCCTAATTTGACAGAACACAGGCATCAGAATTGAGCGATAGTGATTCATTTGTACAAATTTCAGTGTTTTTGGTTTGATTACATTATTGAATTAGATTTAGTATTATATTATTATTTTTTATAATTAGTTATAATTTATTATATTATAATTTATGATTTCATGTTTCAAACTTTACCATACCCGGGATGTCTACTCGTCTCTGGTTTGGACAGATTTAAGTGAGTTATTGCTAAGAATTACAGGACTACAATATAAAACAACAAATTTCCATGCAAAACGATGTACCGCTTTGCCAGGGAGGTTAAAAGGGGGAGGGGATGCTGATGCCTAAACATTTTTACCTTGCAAGGAATGCATTAAAGAGGAAGTAAATCCTGAAGGGTTTTACTTCCTCTTTATTAACCTGCAATGGAAAAGCATACTGGGCTGGTATGCATCACATATTAGCCCATTATGTGTCACTTACCTACATTGTAAGCCCGCGATGTCCCCGCTCCAGGCCGCATCCATCTTCCGCCCCTCTTCCATCCGGGGCCGCAATCTCTGGCTCTGTGACTGTCCGGAGTCGCGTGACGTCACTCGTGGCACAATCTCAGTGAAGAAACAGCAAGGAGGCCATTTCTTCACTGCGCATATGCCTGGTGATGATGGCACATCTAGTACACTGTATATCTCCTAAACCGTGCAGGTTTAGGAGATATGCAGGGAACCTACAGGTAAGCCTTATTATAGGCTTACCTGTAGGTTAAAATGGTTGTCCAGGGTTGACAACCACTTTAAGTTAAAAAATGTTTGGGCTTTAGAACCACTTTAAATGAATAACTATAACTTTTATTTTCTGCAACAGAACCAAAACTAGAGTACTATTACTTGTTCTTAACGATTCACCGAAAAAGACAAAGCAGGTCCAGATAGTCATAGCTATTCCCTCTGCAGATTTATCATAGAATTTAGGGGGTTTTCCTGGAGTTCACCTTTTACACATCTGAACAGACAACTGATTGTAAGCAGAAGATACCCTGACCTGACCCCGAATCAAGAGTCAGATCTCTAGCTTATCACCCTGTGGGTGTATTGAGCGTGTAGCATGTGTTGACGCTCCCAAGAACAATGCCTTCATTTTACATGCGTAATAGCCAGTAGGCTGACATCAATAGGACAGTGCTTCACCCCTTCTTTGTCACAGAAAGTGATACTGTTTTATGTATAGATGCGTGATACTAAGCTGTGATGAGGATTCATGATTCACAAATCAGCAGGGAAAATCTAGACAAAAGTATCAAGAGAAGTTCTTACAACAAGACTCCTTGTATGCAGTGTCTGCGAATGGCATTTTTCTCAGAGTCTTGCACTTGTTTAGAATGACTGCATCAGTGAGTCACTGATGTAACGCTGGTGAGCTGGAGATATTTTTATCTTTCAAAATATTAAAAGCATGCATGGAATGCCTTACACCTCCATAGCGCTGCCAGGGACATAGAGAAACAGACACGGTTTTATAATTATGCAAACTGTCTACCGCAGACACAGGGAGAAAAAGAAAAAGCTCACTAACCAGGGAAGTCTAAATAAATTGGCACCTCTAGGCAAACCTAAAATTTGGGGTCAACCTCCATTATCATTATAATGCCTTACTGTCCCTCTTTTGGAACCAAATCACTTTGCACCTATGTTCCGATGTATGGACAACCAAACCATTATACATCCTCTTAATTAATGCATTCAGTAAAACATTTTACGTATTACATTTTCCATAGTCTATGTCAGAGGTGCACAATTTAATATTTAATTCAGGAGCCAGTCTATCCAATCCAGAAGCCAACAGGATTTCCTTCCATGAGCCAGCATGTTGCAATATACAGGCAGTCCTTGAATTACAAACATATGACTTACAAACGATTACTACTTACAAACAGAGGGAGACAATAGGAATGGGAAGAAATCTGCCCCTAGGAAGGGAAATTCACTCCTGTAAGAGTTACCATGGGAAAACGGTGTCTTCAACTGAAGTTTTATCACCAATCCTTGTTTCCACAACTCAAAATTTTCAAAATCCAATTGTCACAGAGACAGAAAGTTAGGTGAAATCTTCTGAACAGAAGCACACACAGCAAAACAAATGTTACAGGCGTGTTAACCCTTTCCTATGCTATCCAAAAAACGTAAAAATAATTTTTTGGCTGTAGCTACTCTTAAAAAAATGTACCTGTTCCCAACTTACAAACAAATTCAACTTAAGAACAAACCTACAGACCCTATCTTGTTTGTAACCCGGGGACCGCCTGTACACCAACAGTATAACTTTTCAAAAAGTAGTTCAGTGCCTTGGAGCTCAATCCGGTTGGCCCACATTTCTAAATAAGTCATGTGATTTGAAACTATTCAGCATAGAATAGAACTAACATTTGTTTAGTTTGAATCTTCTACTAAATATGAACATTTCATCAATCCACTACTTAGATAAGTAAAAGAGGTTATTGCAACCTATCATCGCACCCACCCTTTCCCATCCCTTTGCCTTGTGGGACAGGCTACAATATAATCAGATTCTTATATCATCCTTTTGTCCTCTAGCAAATATTTTTAATAGCCAATTATTCCCACCAGGCTCGGATGTGAAAGCATTCCGTTGGTGGTTGGATAAAGGGTTGTACAGAATTGGATATTTCTTCACTCACAGAGGAGCCTTTGATTTACAGTATTGCACAAAGACTTTAGAGATGCCTCCCCCCGAGCGCTTTCGGTTTTTGCAAACTGCCCATTTTTTACATTCTATAAGACCGGAAGCATCTGAACAGCCATTGTTTGCACCCAATGAAAAGTGGTGCACACAGGACTTTATGGGTTGTCACTTGGCTCTCCAATATGGTTTCCGTACATGGCAGAATGGGATAATGATCTCTTGAATGACAGGGATCTTGAACTTATGCAAAATTGTTTCCAACCCTCCTTTATAGGTATTTATGAACATCGCTCTCATAGAAGCTAATGTGACAGTTCTCACGAGACAGTACTCACTAAAATGTACCAAACTGCCTCTCCACTATGCCTTTATGTACAAGTACCACCACTCTACTATGATAATTATAATCTTGCAATGTTTCAGACTTTTACCCAGATACAGTAGCAAGAAAAACTTGCCACACATTTGTCACAGTGTTGAATTGTAAGTCTGTTAACTTGCTGCACATTTTCACTGGCAAGTTTTACACTTGCAGAGAACTTGAAGCACAAGTTCTAATTGACACTTTTCCAATTTGTAGCAAATCTGCATGGCAGAGTCTCTAGCAAGAGCAAAGTTGCAGTAGTGAGTCTAGGGCAAGAGTTCTGCAAGTCTACAGCATGAAAACCCAACCACAGTGATCCCCTGTGGTGGGATGACTATTGCACAGCATAACTGAACCAGAACTTTCAGCAGACCTGCAGAATGTTTGCAAAGAAAGTTGTTCTGGAATCATGCAATGTGCAACAAACTTATGTAGCTTGGCAAGTCTAGCAATAGCTTAACAAGTAATTTTGAAACTTGCAGCACAATTGCTTGCTATCTGGGTATACTACCAGGCTTGCTGCTAAACACTGATGTGTGTTCCCACACCGTCTGAACCAAACAACACAAAAAAAGCGTAGTGCTACCTCCATTTTTTTTTAATATGCATGCATAGTGGTGGAAACCTCCTGATTATAGGTAACTCCTTTACTGATGCATGAACAATGGTGAAAACCTCTTATACAGAATATCAGCTTACCCCTAATTTCAATGATATATTGAACCACAATACATGAAAATTCATTAATAAAATAAATACATTCCTGTTTCTGCTTGTTAAACTTTTTGACCTTTTTATCCGATTTCATTTTTCATTTATGCGACTACTTTAAACTGCTGTAAATGAAATGTGATTGGCTGTTAAGCAGTTCTGCACATTATTGCTTTTTCCAATGCATATGTTTGTAAATAATTAATGTTTTGGGGTGATGACTAAATCAGAAAAATAGAATGCATGATAACATTATAAGAAGAAGAATCCATTAATACTAAGGTATTCATTATAGGAATGTGGCAATAATTATAAATAATTTCTTGAGAATCGACGCCTGTATTTGGAAAGGCCATTAACCTTAAATTAGCTTTAGAAAGTTTGTATCTATATTTTGGCTGCCTTTTATAGCTTGCACATTTTTTTTTGTGGCCTTATCAGAAGAGAATGTGATTTATTCCCACTATTTATACACCTAATGGTTTAAATATTTTATAGCTTGTAACAGTATGTTCAGAGGTTCTCTGGGGCACTATTTTATGTCCAAATTTGACGTTTTACAAAATCCTCTTGTGGTGGAAGATGGATGGGATGGCAGCCAAAGCCAGACGTCCATGCTAATACAAACAGATAAGAGAACTAGTATAAAAAGTATTGCAATTATTTCTTGGAAGGCACATAAGGATAATTCATGCACACAAGAATATTCTAGCATAAATATATATCTATTTTGTAAAAGAGCTCCAGAAAAAAAAAGTTTCTTATTGTAGTGGATAGCATGGTATAAGGTTATAACCTCTGTTATAACCTCTGTGAGAATTTACTACTGTATCTTTTTGTTCGCAGAGATTTTTCTGCGAAAAATTGATCTAAATTGAATTGCATTTCATAGCATCTCGGAGGTGATATGACACCTTCTTGCCACTGAAAGACTGCTGCAACGTTCTGCCACTGCTTTCATTACACAAGGTTGCCAAGCAGTTGCAGTGTGCTCCTGTTCACTTACATGGGTCATGTTGGGTAGCAGTACTGCTTGCCATACGCCAACTGTGGTATATATTTTGGAGTGACCATGGCAGTGTATACCAACTTGGCCGCTGGCCATGTTAACTTGTGGCTTGGCACTGCAGCTCAACCACCTATTTTTATCCACCCCCCTCCCCTTCACCTGAGATGGACTAAATGGGGTTGATTTACTAAAGGCAAATAGACTGTGCACTTTGCAAAGTGCAGTTGCTCCAGAGCTTAGTAAATGATGAGAAGCTTCGTTGACTTCAATCATTCAATCATGTGCAAGCAAAAATGCTTTTTTTTAAATTTTCCTTGCACGTAATTGGGTATTGTTTGAAAAGTGAAGCTTTACCTTATTTACTATGCTCTGGAGCAACTGCAACTGTAGAGTGCAACTGTAATTTGCAAAGTGCACATTCTATTTGCCTTTAGTAAATCAGCCCATTGTATATCTAAAGCCAAAACTTTTTTTAATTTTTAGAGTAGGGTAGGGTGATATTACTGCTGTTAGTTACTTTTTGCCATCTGTTTCTCATAATGGAGAATGCACTTCACTTCCAGTGTTGTAGACTCAAACAGAAAGCAAGAGAACACATTTACAATGTGTGAGAAATTCTCCGTTGGACAGTTGTCACCGGAACAAGTGTATCTGTAAGAAGATTTCCCTTCTATTCCTATTCTGGTAGAATCTCAAGACATTATATTTACCTTCACTTTCATTCCTGGTGACATTGGTGATCAGGACAATCAGGGGACTTAAATCTCCCTAGTGGGGACACAGACAGCAATAAAACCCTACAGACCACTAGAAACCAACAAGAGGTTCCAAGCACAGTAGAGTCTTTTAAAAACAGAAGGCACCTCAATGTCTTGCTAATTCTAATTGTAGCTAGAGTAAGGTAGATTTACAGCTTTTGGGAGGTTCATTTTTCCTGTCTGTGGTGGTGACAGCCATCAGTTGGACGCCAAGGTGAGGTAGGCCATACGCGGTTCAGATCTTGGCCGGTTCAGCAGGAACTGGCCGAGCTTTGAACCATGTACGGGCAGGCTGAATGTACCAAGTTGATTGATCAATCAACTTGGGTACAACCAGCATGTTGGGTTTTACCCTTGATTATCGCTAGCGGGTGATATAGCCTCAATAATCACTGTCTTCTCCCAACGGCGGGGGGGGGGGGGGAACCATCCCCATCAGGAGAAGACAATGACCATGCAGGAGGGATTCCCACATCCACTTGGTACATAAAACAATCAGCGCAGCTATATCTATTTGACACTACCAAAACTGCCAGCTGAACATCAAAGGTAATCAACCTCAATACATAGAAAGCTAACAAAAGATGCAGCGCAATAAACCCCCCCGCCGAGGAAGGCACGTCAATGCCATAATGCGTACGGGGGAGGACCTGCTCTTACGTCACCCGCTGCTGTTGATGAGAGGTACTTGGTTTCACTGTCTGCACGGATCGCTCTCTGCATCCCTCGCTACAGACGTTCTATCTGGTGCCTATGAATTGAGCTTGATACGCCTATACCAGGGGTAGGGAACCTGCGGCTCTCCAGCTATTGTAGAACTACATTTCCCATGAGGCATTGCAAGGCTGATGGATACAATTACTCCCAGAAGCATAATGGGAAATGTAGTTCTACTACAGCTGGAGAGCCGCAGGTTCCCTACCCCTGGCCTATACCAAAGGCATGTTTGTAAGTAGACTGATGTTATTAAAGCTTTCTAGCCTTTTTTACAGTCTGCACTTAGTATATGTTTCTTTTATCTATACCCACCACACTGGTCTTATGGTCTTGGAACGGGTCCTCCTAAGCTGAACAGGAGACATTATTCTGATATGAGGAAGGGATCCCTGAGAATTTCATACTGCAGTTTTATCTCAGCTTGCCAGGAGTTACTTATGCGTTTGACCCTCTAGTAAAACTGGAGTCAAACTGTGAGGTGAGCACAGTGGATGGTGGTGGAGGGACCTGTCTCACTGTCCAGAGTGGATATTTAACACCGGGTGTATTTTCATACATGATGTATTGGACTTTTTAATTGCTTAGCGTTCAGCAATTTGGACATTTTTTTATGGGTTTATTGCGCTGCATCTTTTGTTAGCTTTCTATTCCCACATCCACGCTGTCTCTATTGATGGGGGAATTGAGGTTGATGGGGGAAACCGTGTTTGCAGGAAAAAAATGTGCTCCATATTTGGAATAGGAGTAGAAGGGAGCTCTTCCAATGGGAACACCTATTCTGGTGACAACTGTCTATCATGGAATTTTTCCTCACTTTGGGGAGATTCCCCTTACGTTCTGATGTGTTTAGAGGACAAAAATATTAAATCTTCCCAAATGAGCCACAGACAGAAAAGGAAACTAAGCAAAGGTTCCATCCTTCTCCATTCTATCCAAATTTTAAAAGTTCTACTTTGAGCCAAGCAATGCCATCTTCTTCCCCCTGTTGCATTTTAAATAAATTCATCTTTCACAGACAAAAAGCACTTTATTTCATCTAGTTAGACAGCTATCGCTTTAACATTCTTGAAATACAGCAATAACTAAAGTAGGCAAAGGAGGGTTGATCTCAGGCTGGACATGTATTTGCATTGCAAATACTCACACATGAATGCAAGTCATATGTGTCTCATTCAGCTTTGTAGAATATAGAGGCTAAAATAATATACAGTATATATATATATATATATATATATATATATATATATATATATATACACAAAAACAGCTTTAATCCTTTTC
>BLSH010264502.1:196049-213690 GCA_018402905.1 Glandirana rugosa
CACGGATGTGAGATCTACTTCCTCGTGTTTCCGTGGAAACCTGTCGCCGGAACACATTACTCACAAGATACCTGACGCAAGAGTACATAGCTAAGCGTGACTGTAGTTTTCATTATCAAATTAGAACAATGATGACCGCCCATACTTAAAGCAATATTAAACCCAAAAACAAACATTTATTATAATGTGGCTTACCAATTTCTCAGATGTGATGGCTGCATTTGTTTTCTTTTTAGTTTTTTTCTTCTATTTTCACCTGGTAATCTGGCCAGTAAGTCTGTTGTTTTTCAAAAGAACAAACACTTTTGCAGTTACAATGGATTGGACAAACCATTTAACACCGGCAGCGGTCCTTACAACGATCAGCTTTTATTCATATATGTAAAGCCTTTACACAAAAGAAAAGAAAAAAAAACCTGTTTGTTGTAACTGCTTATAAAGCGATAGCTGGAATTTGGCTTCATTTTGTTAGTGTATTTAAATCTAATAGTCCATAGAACACTCATTACACAAGGCCGCTGTCCAAAGGTGCCTTTGTGCTCCTTCATCTAGAGTGTAGGCACTCTAATACAGGAGGTGTGTTACTGGCCAGATCACCAGGTGAAATCAGAGGGAAAAAAGACAAAAAAAACCTGAATGCAGCCGCCACATCTAATGATTGGTGAGCTTCAGTATATTACATTTTTGGTTTTGGGTTTTGGGTTTTAGTATACTTTAAGAAGCTAAACAAAATATCATTTGGAACTCTTGGATATGTGGCAAGATAACTGAAAGAAAATCCTACTTAAAGTGGATGTAAACCCCCACATATACCCAGTGAAGAGAACAGCCTCAGATGATACACAGAGATGAAATAAATCCTCCTACACAAGTAATCCTTTACATGTATATCTGCTGTCTTCAGCTTTCTACACTCTTTGGAAAGTGCACATTGTGTTAGAAATCTCTCTTCCTCTTTCGGCAACGGGAGGGGAGTCTGGGCTTACACTGTCTGAGAGCTGATTGGAGGAAAGGCACCCCCCCTCACATAGGCAGAGGAACGAAGGAACATACAGAGCTGTAGTCTGAATAGACAAGCTCCGTGCTAAGCTCTCTCCCAGACACCCTCCCAGACACCTGCTGTTATGTCCTGTGTCAGAGAACTTGTCAGAAGTGACTCTGATGATAACAGAGGAAGGAAGCACCAGAGAGAAACAGCACTTAGTGCTTTGGAGAGAGATAAGTAATCACTACAGATATGTGTGCTTAGATCAAATTTTATGAATGGGGTTTACAACCACTTTAAGAACTTTGTTTCTGTTAAAGCCCAACTTGAGGAATTAAGCACAATCTGCCCCTGCACTGGGACCTTCCTACTGCAAGGGTTAACTGCTTGTAGAGTCTAGGGGTGCAGAGATAAGGTGTAATACTTCCCTTCTAGTGGGGCGACTGGTCCCATGAAGCCTCCGCTTTAAGGTGATCCCAGTTACAGTCACTCCTGCCTCTTCTACGAACGGTACAGGAATATTAGCCCTGCATTGTATGTAATTATGCAGAGGGACCACCCATAGCCTGGAGTGCCAGAGGGAGAGGGGGAGAGTCCTGGAGCCAAGCAAACAGACTGAGAACTGAGCGATCAAACACAGCTGATCGCTCAGTTCCCAGTGCTCCATGAGGGTTGCTGAGAGGCTGAACCAGTTGCTGGTCCAGGCATCTGGGTGGATTCTGACCATATGGTCACAATCTTTCCCCAGCCTGGACTGGCTCTGTGACATCAGCTGACAGCAGGCTTCAGCAGGTCACAGGAGTGCAGAATGAATTGCACTCCGGTGATCCACAGGAGAAGTACAGCCAAACAAGCTTTGACGGTACTTCTCCTTTGAGTAAATACAAAATGCAGCCTTACATCTCCTGTTTTGAACCCTAGGCACCTCTTCCTGTGTCTTGAATTGGAGGATCTATCTTGTATAGACACCTGTTTTGTGATAGGGAGAAAAAAACTTTTGGGGAAAGCAGTCAGCTAATCACGTGATGAGGAATTTTGCTTCTATAGAGGGGTACTATACATTCGCAGCCAGCATCATTCAACCCATTTCCTCTGACCCCAGGCTGTCATGGCCTCTGCTTGAGCAGCTTAATAATGCAGCCTGGGTTCCAAATAGTACCATGCTGGATCGTTCCCATGCATAATTACAAGAGCATTATTCAGTGCAGCAGAATAGATTACCACTGCTGGAGAAAAAATGGAAGTACCCATGACATCATCGGATTGGCCAAAAGACCCATGGGTGGGTGACTTGGACAAGGGGACACATCTCTGAAAGTGTGTGCCTTGCTACTCTGCAATCAAAAAGGTGAAAACACATTATAGTGGACTGGGCTCCAAAAGGAACATCATTCTAAATGTGTGTACTGCATGGGTTAAAGAAAAACGTGATCTTTAGTAAAACTGCCCTTTATTAGCAAACCCACCTCTTTACTGCAGCCTACCTGGGATAATACTTATCTTCTGCTCCAATCCAGTGATCTTTCCTCTGACAAGGCCTTGGGGAAGTGTCGTTGCACCATTTATTCCTAAGTACTGTCCCGGGTGGGCTGTGCTCTGGGATGTAGGGGTATTTATCAGAATACTATTTTACTAAAGGTGAAGTTGTCCTTTATGGCCATCCACATTCCACCATTGGAGCTCTCACGAACCTTCTTAGAAGGGACTAGTTTTCCTACACTATCATCCTTAGCTCAACAGATACTGTCTGTTCTGACATCATATCTAAATTCTACAACACGTTTCCAAGAATTGTCAGAGGTTATTTATTTCTGTAGCCCACATGCACTGATTAGTATGACTAGATGCTACAAGTTCTCACATGGTTATTCACAACAAGGACAAATGGATCACCAAGGATCAATGAGTAACAGAAAAAGCACAGATGATTCATTGACTGTATTGACATCATGAGTAGATTGTTTAATCCACAAAAGGACTTTTTCTTTTTATATGATGAAAAAGAAACAGTGAATAGGAAAAAACAATGGCCACAATAGTGACGTGGGATTACTAATTGGTGGCAGTCAATGGTATTTTCCTTATCTGGAAAATACTTCCCCTGAAGAATATTATGCCACGGGCAAGGAATACACTATTAGGTATTTATAATGCTATTTGATCTGGACAGTCATAAGTGTGGGATATTAACTGGTTCTCAACCGTCTCGTGTAAATTTACTGCTGCAGAGTGGCGCTGTCCTGCGAATTGCCGTTTATAGCCCGCGGTGTGCACTCATGCCCGCCGCACTCTGCAGAAGTGTGGCTGCGGCTCAGGCGGACTCAATCTCTGCCGGCGAGCCGCGATTGCCTAGCAGAGAGGAAGTACGGGGAACCGCCAATGTAAGCACAGCAGTTCCCCGCTCTGTCAGTGAGCATGTGAGAGATCTACTGATGCCTGTCACTGGGATCAGTTAGATCTCTTATGCCCCTGATAGCCCAGCCTCCTCACAGTTAGAACAGCCTAGGGAACACAGTTAACCCCTAGATCTCCCCCTGCAGGTTAACCCCTTCACTGCCAATGACATTTATACAGTAATCAGTGGATATTTACATTTCTGATCGCTGTATAAATGTCATTGGTCCCAAAAAAGTGTCAAAAATGTCCAACATGTCCACCCCAATATCACAGTCCCGATAAAAATCGCAGATCACGGACATTACTAGTAAAGAAAAAAAATTATAAAAACGCCAGAATTGAATTCTCATGGTTTGTAAACGCGGCAACTTTTGCGCAAACCAATCAATAAATTACCAAAAAATATGAGGAAGATTATAAATCGGCCATAACCGATGAATACATATGTTTTTTTATATTTTTTTTGTATGTATTTTAACAAAAAGTAAGAAATAGTTTTGTTTTTTTTGCAAAATTGTCACTCTTTTTTTGTTTATAGCGGTGATCAGAAATGACACAGAGGTGATCAAATACCACCAAAAGAAAGCTCTATTTGCGGAAAAAAAGCAAGCAAATTTCATTTGGGTACAACGTCGCACGACCGCGCAATTGTCAGTTAAAGTGATGCAGTAGCGAATCGCAAAAAGTGCTCTGGTCCTAACGTGGGATTAAATGGCCCCAGTTGTGTATGCTGTGCTGCTGCAGGGGGGTTGTTTGGTAGGGGCTCTTGTATCACAAAAACTGTCAAGCAGAATTAGATTTCTTTTGGGAAGGTAAGATTCATCTTTTTTAGCCAAGTACCACCATTCCTTTGAGTGCAGTAAAGATGAATGTCATATATTTAGCATGGTTTTATTTAAAACAGATAACTATGTACAACATTGTATTATCTAGGTTACAGAAAGTCCCATGACTCCTCTTTGTAGTCCTTTACTGGCTTTAATAGCTAGTGTTCAAAGATGTAGTGTCAAGGCAGAACTACACTGCATCTGAGCACCACAAACCAAAAACACAATTTAATTCATTTTAATATTCAAAGCAAACTCATCCATCCATTCATGTCTCCATGCTTTATTTTGTTGAGAAATCAGTTTGAAACCCCCCCCCCCCCCTAACATTTCTGTCCGTGGCCATCTTGAGTAAGGGCAAATAATTAATGTAGCATTTATTTCCTGAAATCCAAAAAAAAAAAAAAAGAAGAATACTTTTGTGATGAATGAGAGCAGAGGCTGCGGGCCAGGCCTTCTCATTAACATCAGTGCCTGACCTCACAAATGCGCTTCTGGAAGAATGGTCAAACACTTCCATAGACACTCCTAAACCTTGTGGACAGCCTTCCCAGAAGAGTTGAAGCTGTTATAGCTGCAAAGGGTGGGCCAACTCAAAATTATGGTTAGGTGGTAGGGGAACCTCACAACAATGGATGGCCCGATCTCCTATAGCAAGTTAAGTTTATGAAAAGGGAGTCCCCAAACTCCACTTAAAATACTTAAAAAGATGTAACAAAGTTTTATTTTGTACAAACAGTCTTTAAAAAACACATATATGATATCATAAATGTAAATAACACATTGGACACTATCCAACCATTCTAGGCAAACAATGGGAAGTTATTGGATAATGGATCAACGCATTTCACCCACAACAGAAGTGAGGGCTTCTTCAGGATCCAGTTTGCGATGTTAGCAAAATCTGATAACTTATAAGCTGATCAATAAGCCCATATCAGCAATTCACTAGACCTGACATGGGGAAATTCAATCAAAGATATGTGTCCAGAATATATGTTCATGATTGTGAATGACGAAGCACAATGAAGATTCGCTCGCATATATGTGTCATCAGATAAGCACATATGATGGTATGAATACCACCGTACTGGCGGGTCACATATGTGGCATGGTGTGGCCTACTCAATATTGAACCCTACAGACTAGGACTGGGATGCCATTAAAGTTCATGTACGTGTAAAGGCAGGCATCCCTATCTATTTACTAATGATAGCAGCAAGGATTAAAAATAATCTGTGTTGATTGGAAGAGTGAAGTTCCACTTTAAGAAAGCACAAATGATCAGTGTGCTTCGGTGTTGGTACCCTATTTCTGCTCTCCCAGACACTTTTACCTTTGTGCCTAAGGGTTTGTTCACACCATATTTTTTCTATGTGCCTTGATCACACCAAAAAGTTAAGGTGGGTTATGGTGCAAAAATTCAGACATGCAAAATGTGTATACAATTCACCCATGCAGCAAAAATAAACCGTGTGATTCATTATAACAATGCATCACACCGCCCCACACAATGTACACCAGTGCACATGCGCATTAGCACATAGACTGGTATGAACAAACCCTTCTAGTAAATGCAGCCCTGAATGTAATACTTCCTCCATTTAACTGTACTTTGCTGTATTATGGTGTATGGCTGATGGGTACCTACCATGTAGAAGAGGCAAGGAGCAGTATAAACTTCAGTGGTGGAGCCCTGGTGCGTAGAAATGAACCCTTCTTCTCCTTTCTTTTGCATACAATATGATTTAAAAATTCTAAATGGTTGTGTTTTCAATTTTCTCTAACTTTTCCCACCACCCAGTAAATCCATGTGGCAGAATTAATATTAAGCACACATGTTAAAAGCGAATCTCCACAACAGAGCCTGCTTATGCATCTGAAAGGATGTTTAACTCTCCTGGACATATATTTCTACATTGCACGCAAACATACTGCTAATAAAGTTTTATTTAATAAAGGGAAAACATTGTTTTAAGCTAAAGCCTAAAGGCATTGTAAACTTTTAAATGTTATTTTTGTTTTATCTAGGAATTGGTGTAGTTAGTCCCTGTGACGTTTGTTTGCCTTTCTTTGTAATGATGGGCTCACATGTTGTGAGTGCAGTTTGTAGTGTCATGTCTGATCTGTTCTCCTATGTCCATGTTATCAGTTACCTAGCTGGGCCACACACAGTCAATCGCTCACCATTTCTCTGTGTTACATCAGAAATGTGGGAATGCTTGTGTGATGAAACACAACTCTTCCCTCTATTGCTCTGCCTGCTTGTGTCTGTGTCAGATCTAATTACTTTTAAACTCTCACCTGCACTTGACTGAAAGAGCCAAGGATTGAGGGATATGAAGTTTCTTCACAGGAAGTGTCGGTTCTTAGACTACAGACAGAGGTCATGCATAACCTGTACAGTAGCACACTGTGTGTTTGAACACAGAGAGCTAACACAGGAATGTGAAGATATATTCTACTATAGGCTGTGCATACAGACCACCAAATAAAACGACATAATCAATGCACATATTATGCAGGTGAAAAACACAAGAGGCAGGTAGGGAGGTTTACAATGCCTTTAAAGCGGTAGTAAACCCCCACAAAAAAAAAAAACAGGCCCCCTGCAGGTTTAAGTCATAATGTCAGCAAAAAAAATGTCATAAAAAGCATTGAATGGAAACCCCTGTGGGTGGGGAGCAGTGGGTCATTAGATTGATCACAGAACAAACTCTGGAGAAGTCAGTACATGGAAGCAAGACATTGGTTTATTAAAACATAGATAAAATAGTAATGCCAACAAGCTGTGAGATCCTCCCAAAAAATGGAATGCTAGATGACCAAAAAGCCACTACACAGTACCTTCACTCCCAGGAACCTGCAATGGAAGGCAATGCTGCGATGGTATGGCGTGCTCCTGTATAAGCCGCTTAATCACCATCATGAAGGGGAGAGGGATGGATCAATGACCAGATGGATGGAAACTCCTGCCAGAGCAGATCTGTTGCTGGGTAAGCCTCTAGCATGGATCAGCAGGTGGAAAACAACCTGGGGATGACATCATCCACTCAGGAAGCTGAAATCCAAAGTGAGGCTTGGTGTGGGGGAAGTGGATTTGGACTGCAAACCACAGGGAGGAAGCCAAGATGGAGGCTGTAGTCTTGACTATGCGTATCAGGCGTGGCCCTTCTTCAGGTCATGTCAGACACTTGCTGATCCATGCTAGAGGCTTCCCCAGCTACAGATCTGCTCCCTGTTTCATCACAGCTGTCTCACCGCTTACCATCGGCATACCAACCCGGCAGGAGTTTCCATCCATCCGGTCGTTGATCCATCCCTCTCCTCTTCATGATGGTGATTGAGCGGCTTCTACAGGAGAACGCCATTCCATCACAGCATTGCCTTCCATTGCAGGTTCCTGGGAGTGAAGGTGGGTGTAGTGGCTTCTTGGTCATCTAGCATTCCATTTTTTGGGAGGACCTCACAGCTTGTTGGCATTACTATTTTTATTCTCTGTTTTAATTAACTAATGTCTTGCTTCCATGTTCTGACTTCTCCAGAATTTGTTCTGTGATTATCTAATGACCCACTGCTCCCCACCCACAGGAGTTTCCATTCAATGCTTTTTATTGTGGCTCTTTGTTGCTGTTGTTTCCTATTCCCTACCGCTCCTGGAGTGGACACTCCACATAGCTGCTCCTTGGACTCTCACAATTTATCCCAGACCAAGCTTGTGTCCCAGCCTCCTAGCACCAGACTTTGTTTGCTAAGTCATAATGTACTAATATGCACCACATACTAGCACATTATGACAGACTTGCCTGCACATGGTGCCCTCTAGCACAGCACTGTCACAGCTCCCCTGTGCTTCCTTCTTCACCCGGTCTTCCTTCCGGGTTTGCAGGCTCTGGATATATGAATGGCCAGGCTGCTATGACATCACTCCTGTACATGTGTGCGGGGGCCCTGGCCCTAGCAAGGTGCCCTGTAGGTACGGCACGGGCATGCCGTTCCTTCAGAGCTCATGCGCCGGTGACATCACTGGCTGCATCCTCTGCGAATATCTCCTGAACAGTGCAAGTTTAGTAGATATTTACTGTAGCTACGGGTTTTCATTGTCCAGTCACAGGCTGGGGTGGGACAAGGATGACCTGGGCTCAGAGGACGTGGGTTGAATGATACTGGCCACTGCGGTAGTATAGTAGCAAAAAAGAAGTTCTGCAGTGGAAATCTCTAGACTGAAAGTGAATGTTACAGCCACAGTTCTGCCTTAAAAAATGAAATGTCATCCAGTTAAGGTTTAGATCCGCACTAAGTTCTTTCTAAAGCAAAGTTTAATGTTAAAGGTTAAAAAGCGTTTCAAAAATCGACTTAACCACACAGATTTCATTTGGAAACAATGTTGAGCTTGCAATATCCCTGACAAAGGTATCTTGAAATCTGACAGGGTTTACACTATATGGACAGTGTTCTTAAATACAAGATAAAATCCCTCTAATGACCATGACAGATTGTGTGATGGAAAATTCTGCTTTGCATCATCCTTACGCATGGACTCCTATGTAATGCTTGGATATATTTGCATGATCTTGTCTGAAGATCACATGCTTCATTTTAAATAAATAAAATACAAATCTGTAATCCTCAGTATCAGGACACTTCTGCAGCTCTAATATTTTTATTACAGGCATTTCTATAGCACTGACAATTTGCGCAGCACTGTACATTCATATCAGTCAAGGAGTTTACAACCTAAAGTCACATAAATGTACACTATATTGTCTAAAAATATTGGCTGCCTGACTTTACATGCACATGAACTTTAATGGTGTCCCAGCCTTAGTCCGTAGGGTTCAACATTGATTTGGCCAACCCTTTACAGCTATAACAGCTTCAATTCTTCTGGGAAGACTCTCCACAATGTTTAGGAGGACTAGGTCTATGTGAATAATTGACCATTCTTCCAGAAGTACGTTTGTGAGGCCAGGCACTGATGAAGGTCTGGCTCGCTCTAATTCATCACAAAGGTATTCTATCGGGTTGAGGTCAGGACTCTGTGCAGGCCAGTCAAGTTCCTCCACCCCAAACTCACTCATCCATGTCTTTATGGACCTTGTTTTGTGCACTGGTCCAAATCATTTGGTGGAGAGGGGATTATGGTGTGGGGTTGTTTTTCAGGGGTTGCACTTGGCCCCTTAGTTGCAGTGAAGGGAACTCTTAAGGTGTCAGCATACCAAGAAATTTTTGACAATTTCATGCTCCCAACTTTGTGGGAAGAGTTTGGGGATGGCCCCTTTCTGTTCCAACATGACTGTGCACCAGTGCACAAACCAAGGTTAATGGATGAGGGAGTTTGGGGTGAAAGAACTCAACTGGCCTGCACAGAGTCCCCATCTCAACCTGATAGAACACCTTTGGGATGAATTAGAATATATATATATATGCACCCATGTATTAGGGCCAATTTAATCAACCTACCAGTAGGTTTTTAGGGAATGGGAAACGTTAGAACCTCTTTAAAGCTGAACTCTAGGTAGGATCTTTATTGCATAATTACATTGGACCAGTTGGGGAAGCTGATGATCACAGTCGAATTCGGTGCTACTACAGCCGATAGATTGCACTGCACTTTAAAGGTTTATGGAAGCAAAGATATAAAAATGTTAACCAACAAGTCTAACCGTTGTAGTCAGAGACATGATTTTTATTTATCAGTGTCTATTTGTCACCCTGATCAGGCAGATACAGCCCCTAAAAACTGAACACTTGCCGCAAATGTTTGCTTCACAGCCACAGCAAAAATTAAATAGCATGTTATTTTCTGTGGGTGGTCTGCCTGCCAAAGTGATCCATTCAAGTGCAACCACCCTGCAATTGTATGCAATTGGGTTGCCATTTTTAGGGTTAAAATACGAGGTGAGGCCTCCTCACCGAATGTCAAATGTCCACCGTGGATCGCTTTTCAGTGGGGCAGCAATGATGATAGCCATATGTCTGAAGGAGTCCCCGCATTTCTGCCTCTGGCAAGAATGTGTTGTAATACAAAAGAAGGGGGAAGAAATTATACTCTAGGTAGAGAAATTAATCATTTTTCTGACTTATTCAGCTGTGTCTAATTTGAGCTCCAGCTCTGTAAATAACAGTTTTTTGTTCAGCAAAGCAGTTAGGATTAGCCTGGTTAGACAAAGAAAACAACTAGAGTTACACCTGCCAGTTTAAACAGTAAATATGAAATGTTCATAATGCAATTTCGAGCGTAATAAAACAATAAAATATGCTCTGCTTTTCTATTTCTGAGGGCTCCTGTTTACTCCCTATCCTTGCCTGACTTTATACTTACACCTACAGAGAGATTCAGTTAAATTTGCATATTCAGCCCGTCATAGTCCCATAAAGTGCTTGTTAACAGTTAACAGC
The DNA here is from genome assembly GCA_018402905.1 of Glandirana rugosa. Taxonomy (NCBI): domain Eukaryota; kingdom Metazoa; phylum Chordata; class Amphibia; order Anura; family Ranidae; genus Glandirana; species Glandirana rugosa. Next base: position 206,661 of record BLSH010264502.1, read on the forward strand.
AATGAAAATAAATTGTTTAGTGACCCACGGGTGATCAGTGTTTACCAGACATTTACATGAGAACACTTTGCAACAACTAATATTATAATCAGAAGAGCAAATTAGACTGTCTGATACACAAACAACTACAAGAAGGATGTACTGCTCCTCTACAAATGTCCAATTATGAATTTGTTTAATTGTCATGGCGTGTGAAGAGCTGGCAGTGGCTTTTTGTGTTAAATTGAGCAGAAATTCTGTGTATATGTAATTAGGCAAGCTTCGTACTAAGAAAAATGCAGATGGGCAGTTATCCAGGTGCCGCTCAATGAAAGACTAGAGAAAGCAGGTTGCTAACAAAAACAAACCTTTCTACAATAGGTAGTGGTGTTAATAATTAACAAGCATTATTTTTTATTTACCCATAAATGTATCATCTTGAACTTCCTAGAGCTAATTAGAAGAGGGATTTTATTTTTCTGCTCAGTAGGGAACATCCATGCCCCCACCTCCTGCTCCCATTGGCTCACACCACTCTCCCTTCTATCATCACTTACTGGATGCAAAGGGTGGGCACTAACACAATTTCCATGGTGCCCTAAAGGGTGATTTTACCTTTTTTTATAAAAAAAAAGTGCATTTATTATTTTTTATTTTTTTTGCATTGGAGCCTGCAAAGTGGATCAATGGATCACGGGTGCAATTGCTCTTGCAGGCTATTTCTTGGACCCAGGACTGTACCAAGTTGCAGACTTTCATTTATGGGGCTGGGGAAGTATCAGTAGACTACATCACTACACTCATGCTCCATTGAGAGTCCCTCTGCCATGATGGCAACTGGGACTTGAATTCATTTAGTTCTTTAACACAGATCTGTAAAAGAATAATGCGGCTGTGTGGGGGCAGAGCAACAAATTCAAAAATACCCAGGGAGAACCCCCCCACGAGAGTTGGCTACTGCAGTCGGTAACCAGCTTTCATGTTACACCCTACCTATGGGCGTAACATGAAACATGGTCGTAACAGTGGATATGACCTAATAAAGTCTTAAGTCGGGTACACACAGGCCGAATGTTGTAAGAAATTTGCCAGTTCAAAAAAAAAATGCATATTTAGTATAACAACTCCAAGCAAATGGTGTGTACCAGGCTTAATGTAAAACCATAATATGATCACCAAGTTAGAGTTTTTCTTTGCAATTTCGGGAAACATCAGCGCAGGAATATTTTGATATAGTACAAACAGCATATAAGTCCCTTAAAACGTATTCAGTGCAATATACCCTAAAAACGAGCAATGTTTTTTTAATGGAAAATCGTGTTGTTCCTTCAGATTTATTTTAAATTTACAGAGGAATTGATTTACTAAAACTGGAGAGAGTAAATGGAACCCCCGCTTATTTGCTTCCTCCCCCCTCCAGTGCCACATTTGGCACCTTTCAGGGGGGAGGGGGGAACAGGGACCTGTTTTTGATAGGCCCCCATCCCCACTTCCTGGAAAAGTTCAGCCCCCCACCTTCTTCCTCTGCTGCCGGGCCAATTAGAAAGTGCAGTGTATCGCGCAGTTAGGGAACCAACTGTGAAGGCGAAAGGCTTCACTGCCGGTTTCCTTTAGTGGAGATGGCGGCTATAGCACCCGACAGCCGATCTGAAAATCGGCTGGGGTGCCGACCTCGCGGGCTCCCTGGGCAGGTAAGTGTCCATATATTAGGCCTCATACACACAGGCATTTTTTTACCGCCGCGTTTTTTAGCGTTTTTTGTAGCTCTCCATGTTATTCAATGGCCCCATACAAACGCTAAAGTTTTTGAGCTGGAGAAGGCGTCGGCGTTCTTAAGCTGTAAATCGAACGCAGGACCGCGTATTTCGAGGCTGTAATGGTATGGCGTTTTTGACGCTGAGCCAGCAAAAGCTCGCTAATGCGCATTAATGCCATAGCAACGTTAACCAGCGTTTTTAGCGCTGGCGTTTTCAGGTTCAAAAATAGCAGAGGAATGTTTTTTTTAAACAAAAGGAGATGTAGCGCTGATGCTCATCAATGCGCATTAACGCTGATGCAAAACGCAGACGAAATCGCGCTTTTGATGCCGATTTGTGCCTGACGTCGGTCCCGACGTTTTGCTATTACGCCCGTGTGTATGAGGCCTTAATAGTCAGCAGCTACAATATTTGTAGCTGCTGACTTTTAATTTTTTTTTCCCAGACGGAACTCCGCTTTAAAGTTTGACAAAAAGCCTGGAAGCTGATTGGTTTCTATGCAGAGCTGCACCAGGTTTTGCACTCTCCAGTTTTAGTAAATCAATCCCAGCATATTAATATAAGTGATTTAATCAACGAGTATTGAGATTTTTTAAAAAATGTGTTGCTACATATAGCTTGTACACAAATTTCTATCAGACATAGGAGACACACAGTAATGAAGCCATGTATTCATTAATAAATCATTAAACGTAGCAGCAGCAAATCTGCAGTGGACCGACACACCCCCCTGTGAGTGAGGGCAAGAGCAAATTAGCAAATCGCACCCCCTGCAGATTGCACATCTGTAGCCCCAATTCTGGAGGGGGTGTGTCGGACCGCTACAGAGAGACTGCTGCATCCATACAGAAAGCAGCGGCCTCTCTCTGCAGCGAAATGTTATCGATTTAAAGTTGGGCTGGCACTTGGGGTCTATTAAGCAGCTTAGAACAGTAAGGCAATTTGGCTTTTCTTTGCACATTCACTGGATCTACCTACTTTACCAAAAATCTACAGTTGGGCTTTAAGTTAATCTACATTTACAAAATGAGTTAATAAACTATCCCATGGGCTCAGTGTATATGCTTGATAACAGATTAGTCAAGAAGGTTCAGAGCACCATATGACAGCACAACATGTAACCATCCTCTAATGTACAGAGACTCTGCCAGGCTGCCTGCATACGTGTCACATCCAGTATAGAACTATATGATGGATAGCTGAATTGCCAACAGCAAGACTCTCAATTATTCACGGGTAATTTATTTTGGGGGGTGATTAAGTCCCAGTACAATTTTTCAGAGTGACTTTGGTATTTTATGTTATTCTATAAAAATGTGTCCTTTGTAGGCAACCTCTCCTCTGTCAGAGGTTGTGCAATCTGTGCTAGAAATAGATACAAATAAATGAAGCAAAACCTAAAAGTGTAAAGGTTGTAATATAGCAAAAGTATGTAACATTGAATAATAACACTGGATTTTCTAGACACCGATCTCCTTTAACCTATTCAAAAAAGTTTACTAGGCTTCAATGTTTTGCTTATGTGAGAAAAATCCATAGGTAGATATTGACTTCTTCTGAATTTGCTTGTTATTGGACTGTCATAGTGATCCAATAGCTTCAATAGATTCTGAATCACTGTAAACGTCACCCAGACTAGGGACTCTTATTGACTCCACTTGCTTGTTCCAGGTTATTGATTCAATACACCGAGTTTATTGGATCTGCATGACAGGCAGGCAATTGGCCTTTTCAGAAGGTGGTCAGCAATGGCAACATCCAGATTTTGCTCCGTGACAGTTTTCTTAAAAATAAGCCTATGCTTAAATAACACTATAAAACGTGAAGCAGAATTGGGGCCTGATTAGGGAAATTCAAATATCTGCACATTCTTAAAAAAGAAGCATGGATTTTCCTTTTTAAAAAAAATAATCATACTTACCTAGGTGAATAAAGCATGGGTCCGATGCTGCATCTGCCCCCTGGTGCCTCTAACACTGAGAAACGAGCAATCTAACACCGCAGATCACTCGGTTCTCACAGCTCCCCAAGCAGAAAGCTGGTAACTGTCAGTCACCGCTCTCTGCTCTGTCCCCTCACTGGAGCGATGGGCTGTGGAGAGGGCGGGAGCGGCCGGCTCAGGCTGTCAGCGGCTTGCTGAGATGCTGAGCTAGGTGGACCGGCTCTGTGATGTCAGCAGACAGCAAGCTGAAGTCCACTGTCTGCTGACATCACAGAGCCGGTCCACCTAGCTCAGCATCTCAGCAAGCCGCTGACAGCCTGAGCCGGCCACTCCCGCCCCCTCCACAGCCCAAACTGCACTCCTATGATCCACAGGAGCAGTACAGCCAAACAAGCTTTGGCTGTACTTCTCCTTTAAGCACTAAATGAACTTGAAAACTAGCCCACACTGACTTCTGTAGCTGTAGGCAATGTGGTGCAATTCATCCTCAAAATTAAAAGAAGTGACGATGCTTAAGTCAGGTCTTAACACAAAGTTCTCCCATTCTTCCAGTACAGCAATTATGGGTTTACATTAGAGATTGGAAGGCTGGCAAGTAATTGCTGGGAGAGGAAGGAACAGTATGAACTTATTGCTGAAAATGAAGCTGAAAATGTTTCTGTTGTAAACTTGGGGTTTGTTGTAAACTGAGGGCTTGTTTTGAAGTTTGATTCCCATTTCTAAGAATATATAAATAATGGAATGTCTATAGCTTGACCTATAGCTTCTACTTTAAGCTCTAAAAGCAGGCATTTCATAGACTGCCATAGGAGCATACCCTGCCCTCCCCATACTGTAGTGCAATGTGCTGATCTCTTAAACCAATAGAAAGAGTTAAGCTGCATATGAGCTCTGTCATTGGAGATTGAAATTTACATTTCCATAGCTACCATTGAAGGCTTGCAAGGCACAGTAAAGGAAACAAAGTTAATACATGGGCCTTAGTTCTTGGTCTTAGATGCCTCAAGAGTTGCAAAAACCTATAAAGGCAGCAGTAAGGTACCTCATCCATGTGTGAAGCAATAAGAAAAGGGTGGGGGGTATATCGGTCTCCAGCTGAAAACCCCATAAAGGCAATTTTAGGACTATTGCGGTACCAATATAGCAAATATGAAGGTAACAATTAGATATATAAAAATACAAGATTTTTTATTAATACATAATATTAAACACATTTTCCCAGACATAAGTACACTTCATTAAAACAATTCAATCACACTCCATATTGCTTCCCATTTAGAAAGGTGAAATATTTCATTCAGATTTTCCAATTCCACGCACACCCCCCTTCCGCCGTCCAGGAACAATTTTTGGTGCCCTGCCTTTGATGTGGGCAAGGCCATGGGTAAGTGGAACTCAATGTCAACACCTTTCTCTTGACCCCTCCCCCTTTCACTTGTGGCTTTTTTGTGAAAATAATTTGTAAATCTGTCATTTATTATGTTCTAATGTATCAATTACCACAGTTGTTCTCCTGAAGAAGCGGTAATCAAGTCGGCAAAACATGTAAAGAATCCAAAACATCAACATATGTGGCACCATACCCCAAAGTTTGCCCTTTCTAAATGGAAGCAATATGGAGTGTGATTGAATTGTTTTAATGAAGTGTACGTATGTCTGGGAAAATCTGTTCCCCTTTTAATATAATGTATTAAAAAAAAAACTTGTATTTTTATATATATAATTGTTACCTTCATGTTTACTATATTGGTACCACATTAGTCCAAAAATTGCCTTTATGGGGTTTTCGGCTGGGGGCTGATATACCCTCCCACCCTTTTTTTATTAGTTCTTGGTCTGTTTTACCTAGATGTTGGTGCCAAATAGCAGGCACCTCTAGATTATTGGTTGTACCTGTAGGTGTTAGCAAATCATCTGTAGGTGTGGTCTGGGAGCCTCTGATCCCATGTGTATTCTAAAGACAGAATACTTGACAAGCCCAACTCTGGTCTGCCCCCAGTCCACCAATAATTTACTCTGGTTGGCTCAGCAGCAAATTGAAAGGCTCCCACATTGCATTGTGAAATGGCAAGTGGTTTATCAGAGCTCCAACTTGGAGCTACAGCTGAGGTTTACCACGCGAGTCCACTTTGGGCTCAAGAGTTGCACCAGAGACAAATTGGTCACATCTAAAGCTATGATCAGATACGTACTGTTACCTGATATTTTATATGTATACATTTATTATGACATGTTGCCTTTAAAGCTGTTTTTTTCTTTGAAGAATAACACAATGGCTAATATATTTCCTGCATGGATGTGGAATATGGAAGTTTAACGCCTTCACAGAACGGTGGTAAAAAATGATCTACTATTTCTAGGTGGATGGAAAGAATGTTAATTGACCACAATACAGACTCAGCATTGTAAGGTGCTAATGGAATCTCACGTATGTCAGGTATCCATCAGCATTTATTTGAATTTAAAGCATTAGTCCACCACAAACAAAAATTGAAGTAAGGGGTAGATGACAGCAGGTGGAATCGCCTACTGCTACCCTTTATTCCTTCGAGACTAAGGCCTCATACACACGGACGCCGGCATTTTCTGGCGTTTTTTGCAGCTCTCCATGTTAGTCAATGGCCCCATAAAAACGTCGGCGTTTTTAAACTGTAGGTGGTGTCGGCGTTAGTGAGCAGAAAGTAGAACCCATGGCCATCGCGTTCTGAGGCTGTAACGTTTTGATGTTTTTTGACGCCGACGCCACAAAACGCCAACTAACGCCAACAAACGCCACCTAATATTGTACCGGTGTTTTCCGGAGTTTTTTGACGCCGACGTTTTTAGGTTGAAAAATAGCAGAGGGATGATTTTTTTTAAAAAACGCCTAACGCTCAAAAACGCCAATGCATAACGCCGAAAAACGTCAACTTTTTTTCCTTGACGTCGGACGTTTTTATTTTTTTAGATACGCCCATGTGTATGGGGCCTAAGAGGTAAGATCTTTGCTCCTAGATTTCCGGTTCCAATCTGCCCATAATGCAAGTTTACAAATAAGTAGATGTAAACCCTGAATAGCATTTAGTTAGCGAATCCACCATGTATTATAAACAACTGCCTTTAAAAGAATATGTTTTACCTTTTTCATCCTTTCTTGCATCTCATGACTGCAGTCTAATACATCCTCTTTGCAGTCAATATTAAAAGCCTACATAAGATGTTAGTGATTATGGTTACATATACCTTTTAAGGCCTAAGCACAGCCAAAATCACAAACAAAAAAATCAGCACGGTGGGCCTAACTTACAGTCAGTAGGATTTTTTCTTTGTGGTGTACTCCATTCTCTTAATAAAAGACTTCCTCCTCCGTCCT
>BLSH010264502.1:213700-246421 GCA_018402905.1 Glandirana rugosa
AAGGCAAGAATATTCGACATCATACCGAAGATACTTACCGTCTCGACCCGTCTTTACCAACCGTACGAACCCGTGATAACTACTCGTCGGGGACAGTGTCGTGGAAACAAAAATTGGGGGTGACAAGACTACCCCCCCCCCTTCTGAAAAGGATTTTTTCTTTGTGGTGTACCCTATTCCCTTAAAAGTCTTCCCCCCCCCCATCAGAACAGTGGGGGTTAAAAACAAAGGTGCTGTGACAGGGGCTGCTCATCAATAGTGTCCAAGCATGCCAACCATTTCTGCCCAGCTCTGCCATTCATAGAAGCCATACTACAGCTTATAAGAACGGAACAGGATCTTTGAATAGAGGACAGGCAAGTGATTGAATTCTGCCCCCTCCATTCATAGATCATGTTACATTCATAGAAGCTGTAGTATGGCTTCTATGAATGGAGCAGCTGGGCAGAAAGGGTGGGCATGAGAGCCCATGACACCCCAACCAGAAGATTAGTCAGTGCAGGATGGAGGAGGATTTTCCCTTTTCAACAGAAAAGGAATCAGAACAAGGGATACATCCTACTGACTGTAAGTTATGTCCCTTGTGCTGATTTTTCCATTTGTGATTTTGGTTGCACTAAGGTAAAATATACCAGAAGCATAGTTAAAGCATCACTGCTGAAAGTATCGTTTCTAAGTGGAGTTTCTTTAACCGTAACATTACAAAGGCATGGGCAGAGTTCTAGAATGTACTGAAGTGTAGAAAGGTAAACTCCTTAAAGCCCAAGAGCAAGCATATGTATTAAAGCTCAGCCTCTCCAACATTACTTTCTGCAAAAATAAACCCAATATATAGGACTGCATTGGACAGTGTGCAAACCCTACATACAATTTTTTTAAATAGTTGATGGTTCCCAGGGTTTTTCAACCCATTTTTTGACAAATGCTATGGAATGTTTGTTTTATTTTTACAACCAACAATAAAAAAGGCAGATGCACCGCTTGGTTCTTCGGTGCCATATGCAGACATTCTCTAAAGCTGCATGTCTAAATCAAACAAGCAGTAAAAAAAAAGGGAGAGGGAGAGAGAGAGAGAGCATTCCCTTAGCAGGAAGGCAAGACAGCAAAACACATTGTGCCTTTGCCAACTTAGATTTAATGAAGTGTAGGCTGCAGAGTCCAGAAAAGTGCAAACCAAATGTTGATCCTTGTCTAAGCATGTTGCTTGTTGTGGTTTTTTTCCTTTGCTCTTTTTCTTTTTTTTTCCATGTTATTGCTACTAGACAGGATTGTTTTTGGGTTTTATTTTGTCCTTATAAAAGTTTATATAAAAGCAGAATTATAGCCACTTTTAAAGCTAATTTGGCAATTAAATATAAAGGAAATTTAAAAAGGGATGCCAAACCAACAACATTTATAAATTCTTGCAACAAATATTTTAATTAAACAATTTAGGAACAGACATATGCTATAGACTTTACATGCTATTATAGAAACTCAAAAACTTTGGACAGTGTTTTAGACTGGGGGAAACAGTAAAGTGTAGTTAAAAGGCAAGAACAAACATGTAATACAGTAAATTGCTGCTTACCAGGCCTTAAATGTGGTGGCTGCATTAGTTTGCCATTTCAGGATTTTTTCTCTTTATATTCACCTGGTAATCCTATGAATAACACACTTCCTGTCTTAAAGCGGAGTTCCACCCAAAAGTGGAACTTCCACTTTAAGGGAAGGTGACCCCCTGACATGCTACAATTGGCATGTCATTTTTTTGGGGGGGGGGGGACCGGGACCCTGTTTTGACAGGTTGAGTTGGCCTACCCTTTGCAGCTATAACAGCTTTGACTCTTCAAATTCCTCCCAAAGGTGTTCTATCGGGTTGAGCTAAGGACTCTCTGTTCCCCCACCCCAAACTCAGACCCACTAAATGGCAAAAACACATAAGTGTCTTTGCTCTGCTTATTACTCATCGATGAACCCTGTTCATCAATAAGATTGTTTATAGCTTTAGAGCTTTTTCTGAAGCTGAACCAAGGTCAAATGAGGCAAAGTCTACTAAACCTGCAGAAAGCAATTAAGATTCCTGAATCTGGTCCCTGATGTGCAGATCAGCATCAATATTTATGACGCTGGGCCTGACACTTTTGTATTTTTTGAATCAACATGACATATGCTGGAATTCCCTTCTACAGTTTGGGCCACCTACTCTGGATCAGGAGGCTATGTCATGGGCTATGTACACCTGGGCAGCATTAAAAACCTAAGGCTTGGTTCACAGCTATGCAATTTGCTTATGATCCCTTTCTGCAGTGTTTTTGTGGTGCAAAAGTCTTAGGATTCTAAGGAAGCAGGACATCAAATTTGATACCCATGGACCTAAACATGCTCAAATAAGAACTTCACTGTTATCCTCTATTTCTCCAACTATCACCTTTCGCTAATACTTATCCTTACTCACACACACTGATCCCGCTTGAATACTTTATGCCATTATCCTGACACAAGCACCCAGATAATGACTTAAACCACTTCCTGCCCGCACGATAGCCAAAAGACTGCTACACCATGGGCTTACTTTGCCGGGAGGGCATCCATGGACGTCCTCTAATGAACGTGCCTCCTGCAGTACATGGGTGGCGCACTCAGTGCTTGCTGAATCCTTTGGACTCAGCTGATCACAGATCGGGGTAAAGGGCCAATAACAGCAGCCCTTTACCACGTGATCAGCTGTGTCCGATGACAGCTGATCATGGAACTAAACTCAAGCCTGTTATCAGCTTTTTTTCCTCATACTGAGAGAGCTGATAACCGGCTTGTGTTAAAGGGCCATTGGCTCTGATTATCAGAGTCTTGAATATCAGTGCAGTCCCAACAGTGCCCACCAGTGCTGCCAATCAGTGATCATCAGTGCCTCCTCATTAGTGTCACCTATCAGTACCGCCTACCAGTGCCATCAATCAGTGCTACCTATCAGAGCCCATTATTGTCAACTATCAGTGATGCCTATCAGTGCCACCACGGTGGGATGGGAGAGCCCAGGCGAGCTGCAGAAGACGGCAGGAGGGGGTGTCTCCTCCCACTGCTTGGTATAACAGCCGAGTGGCTTATTAGCCACATGGGTTGTTAGTCCAAGAAAGCCAACCACCAGCTCTAAAGGGGTTAAAATGTCAGTGGGCCAGGTGCACGTGAATTCATCACGTGCACTGACAGGCCAGACATTTAGCGGCGGCAGGCCGGGTGCGGCCCGTGGGCCGTAGGTTGCTGACCCCTGCTCTAAGCCATGACCCCAAGTATAGTTATAGCTTAATCCATAAAATGTATGTACAGCCATCATTTTTTTTTCTTGTTTTGGAAAGCTTGTGAAAGGTTAGAACCCCTTTCAGGTTTTTACTGCTATGTCATCCTGAGTTCCTGTCTTGTTAGCAGAATGTTTCTAAACAGGAATTAAGGTAAACGTATCATGCTCAACAGCATGTCTGTGTCCCTATTTTAGATTTTCCCTCAATCCTATCTGATGAATTCAGTATAAGCAGTCAAGGAAGTGGAGGTAAAATAGAGCCCGGATTGCAGTTTAACCAACAGAATTCTTCCCACCCCTTTCCATAATTAGAAAAAAAAATGATTAGCGCAACATAGACTTTAACCACAAAAACAAAACTATAAGCTGATTTATCACCTAAACTATAAACGTATACATTTGGGTTATTGTTCAGCTTAAGCTGAGCCATATTGTTGCACAGCATCTGCCTCTATCAATCAGGGGCGTTGCTAGGGGGTGGCTATTGGGGCTATAGCCCCGAGTCTGGGGCCCATAGCCCCGAGTCTCTTACCGGGTAGGTGCAGCTCTGCAATTAGCAGGTATGTCTCTCTGGGGACCCTGATGTAAGGGGAATCCACACTCAGGTATGTAACAATATATATATATATATATATATATAAACACACACACACACACACACATGTATATTATATACATGTGTATGCCCACTTAAGCGTATGACTTTTTTACTTTGCTGCTATGGGCTGTAGCCCCAGATCTTTTGTAGACCTAGCAACACCCCTGCTGTCAATAGAGATATGTGATATTTAGTAGTTATTAAAGCTGTGACTATTCACTGATTAAAAACAAAATTTAGGTACAAATGTCAGTACCTTCACACTATTGCTTACGTTGATTGGCAATGCTGCTCTCGCACCACCCACCTCAAACTTACCTAGACTTATACAGTAGATCCAGGAAATGATGGCGTTAAAAGACTAAGGTTCTGATTGGCCTCACCTTGTTTTAGTACTACCCTATCACCTGCATGCCCGTTTCTAAGCACTATTAATGAATGTACGCAAAAAGGCGCAATTAAAATCTATTTCAGAAATTGATTTAGAACAGTACAGGAAAACAAAAGAAACAAGTCAAAACATTGCAAAGATAAGATAGGCATCACATATTTCCAGTTGATAGTTCTGCCATTCACATGATTAATGGAAAGTATAATATATGCATAATGTATATAGTATATTAGTGTGATAATGTATATTTTAAAACTTCTATACAAACACTAAACCGTGCCAGAGTGATCTAAGGTATCTTTACCAGTGAAAGAGCTATCTTTATTATTATGATTAATAATTAAAAAAATGACATATAATCAGTAAGAAGAGCTTGAAAGCAAGTAGATTGAAGTAGGGCAGAAGCGGGATTATAAATTAAGCAATTTATCAGACAAGGAACCTTTCAATTTCTAAAGCTCATAGGAGGCTTCAAAGGTCAAACTTTTGCCATTGTTGGAGCTGAATTGAAGATTATCCTACACGCACTGGCCATTTACAGTTATTACACAGATCAGAGTGGAACCTGATATAAGAAAGGTCATCTCTAGCCTTTATTTAGTTTAATAGAAAGACACTAATGGCCAGAGATGATTTTTAGCATATAAAAGAGGATGCGCTCCCTTCACGCGCTAAATATATTTCTTGGAAACATTTATTGTCAGTCAAGTCATGAAAGTCATTTCAGTGGTGTCATTACTGGAGTTACATAAAAACGATAGGTAAAGCAAAGTACATCAAGGAAAGCAAATGGATGATAAAAGCCTCTAGGTACTTGCAAGGACATCAATAAGGCCATACCAGATCAGAAACTGGGGTTGGGAATCTATGCAATAATGCTTCTCAAAGTTCTCAAAGTGGAAACAGGTCATTCTCACACATAATTTAACTATGGTCACAGAAGAACATAAACAGATTTACGGTCAAGAATCATGATCTCCAATGGCACAGTACTTTAGGGGATGATTGATATGGCATACAGTTATAGGCACAATTACGACCATGACTGAACATAAATTGGTATTGTATCTAGAATCATTCTAACCCAAGAATGCATGCACTTCTGGAGCTTTATGGAGGAGTAAAAGAAGGTATATTGTCATAGGCAATGGTATAACGACATGTACGTTTCAGCCCATTGAAAGTAATGCTTTATTTACATGTGCAGCTCTGTGGGCGGAATCTGACCATGGCTTCTTAAAAGTCTTAAAAAAATGTCTCTGCCATTAATTCAAACTGTCCAAGAACAGAATAAACATGAGGTTCTGAACACCAATCTTACACCAGTCAACCAAAGTTAGTAGTGGAACTAGATGACTTTGGCTGCTTGAGCATACAAGGCTGAAGGTACTCTACAAGGTAGGGGCCACCCAAATCAAGAGGTCCTTGTAAAATCAAAAATTAGAGCACAAGACAATCATGTAATATTGCCATCAGTAATAAAGGATTGTGGACTTTTGAGATTATCATTTGGTTGCCTTTTATTTATTTATTTATTTATCATTTAAGAGGGTCATAGTAACCTGAGTGTTTTTGGATGTTCTTGACCACCTCTCTTTATTCCAATACCTCCTGCTGCTGCTTCGTTTATAATACAGAATAAAAATCCAGCATGGAAAGCATAGACTCCCCATAATGGTTTACACCATAACTGAAATATCAGCTTAAGGTAGACTGAAGCCTTAGTCTGGATCCCATCAAGCCCAAAGGAAGCCCATGGTGACAAACAGCCATAAAAATAAATGGATTTTTAAAACTCTATCGGTTATGCTAATTTGGTAACTGCAGGTTAGGTATTGGTCAACCCAAAACTATTTACTGATTATTGCTGGGAAAACAAGTGATTACAGATTTAAAATTCAACGCTACATGCTTAAACTTTAAGACAGTACAGAAAACAGTGAACAGTGTATATAGATTTTACAACTGCCTACTGCCCCATTAGCAAATGCTGCATGCTAAAGTAGAAACAATGAATGCTCTAGAGCCATAGAGGCACTGTGTCCTGTGTCCATTAATATGTACTATGGACAACAGCAGACATCTCCACTACAACAATTTCAAACATTTCTGCACAATTTATGAGTTTTATTCACTAAGTAGTTTATGATTCAGAACATGATATGGAAGATGTTATGCATTAAACTCATCACTTATAGCTAAGGATTTTATCTAGCATTTTATCTAGCATTATGAATGGTTTCATGCAACTTGATTGATTGTATTCTCACATGAATATTAGAACAGAAAACAAAATCTCGTTCCTGATGCTGTAACAATGTCAGAACATGAAGCCCTTCAACACATACATAAGGACATTAGCTACAGAGCCCAGGTGTAATATGAGGATTATATTTATGTGTATAAGATAGCTAGATAGAGATATAGACTACGTTACCAAAAGTATTGGGACACCTGCATTTACATGCACGTGAACTTTAATGGCACCCCTGTCTTAGTCAGTAGGGTTTAATATTGAGTTGGCTCATCCTTTGCAGCTATAACAGCTTCTGGGAAGGCTGTCTACAAGGTTTAGGAGTGTCTATGGGAATGTTTGACCATTCTTCCAGAAGCGCATTTGTGTGGTTAGGCACTGATGTGGACGAGAAGGCCTGGCTCACAGTCTCTGCTCTAATTCATCCCAAAGGTGTTCTATCGGGTTGTGGTCAGGACTCTGTGCAGGCCTGTCAAGTTTTTCCACACCAAACTCATTTATCCAGTCATGTTGGAACAGGAAGGAGCCATCTCTAAACTGTTCCCACAAAGTTGGGCGCATTAAATTGTCCAAAATGTCTTGGTATGCTGATGTTTTAAGAGTTCCCTTCACTGGAACTAAGGAGCCAAGCCCAACCCTTAAAAAAACATCCCCACACCATAATCCCCCCTCCACCAAATGATTTGGACCAGTGCACAAAGCATGCTCCACAAAGACATGGATGAGCGACGTGAAAGGAAATCTTAAGGCGTCAGCATACCAAGACATTTTGAACAATTTCGTGCTCCCAACTTTGTGGGAACAGTTTGGGGATGGCCCCTTCCTCTTCCAACATCACTGTGCACCAGTGCACAAAGCAAGGTTCATAAAGACATGGATGAGCAAGTTTGGGGTGGAGGAACTTGACTGGCCTGCACAGTCCTGACCTCAACCCAATAGAACACCTTTAAGATGAATTAGAGTGGAGACTGGATCGAGTAAGAAAAGTTTGAAACGCCACTCCAGTTTTTTTTTTTTTTTTACTGTATGTGACCTGTTGGGGGAAATTTCCCTTAACTCCCTGTGCTATAGACAAAAGAGAGGGAGAATTTCCCTCTTAGATCATTGTCACCAGAATAAGTGTCTCCTTTTTAGGCTCATATTATAAATGTAAATTTTCCCTCATTTTGAATTCCAAGTGACAATGGTCACCGGGGAAAAAGGTAAAATAACAAACGTTTTTCCTCATGACATTTCTGCAAATTTAAGGCACGATTGCTACTTTTTATTATAAGTTATTGAAAATGTGTAGGTAGATGTCACACATTCAGGCATGCAAGACAACCCAAGAATGTTAATTAAATAGCTTTCTGCCAGGAAGTGGGAGAAAATAATCTTAAAAAGCAAGAATAGAAAGACTGTAGGCAGACAGGTGTTTCCCCAAGAATGATGGGCAAAGAGATATATTATGTATATATTTTTATGCTCATAAAATTCTATAAATATCTAAATAGTTACAAAATAAAATTAAAAATACCATAAAGCTTAAAGACAATAAGACTTTAATATTCATTTAAAAAGTCATAGAATGTCAGGAGGTGGCTTTCAAAGGTACAAATCCCCAGTTCACCTTGGAAATAAAATTAAAATAGAGAGGTTCATGTTTTGTTTGTCCAAACCGCATTGTGAATTATTTACTGCTTGTTATCTGGTACCTCTGCTAGAACAGTGCTTGTGTTACATGATACTGATGCTGTAGGATTGTTGAACCGAGCTTGATTGTAATTGACATTCTAGTGGTTTTGTGAAAAAAGAGTTCCACATTGTCTACAAGTCATTCATTTATATTGCTAAGGTTATGTTGGCCGGATTGAGTAACTAAAGGTCGAACTCCCCAGGTCTTGTAAGCTCATGATCTGCATACTAGCTGCTCACTGGGACAATTACAGTAAGCTGGCCTTGTAGAAATGATACTTAAGGAGTTGTCCTTCTCCGTTTTTGTGCAATAAAGGAGGTACATTTTGGGACAGTGAAATTTAGAACTGCTTGCTTTGTTGTAAAGCCAAACCTCTAGTGCTATAACAGTAGACCCAATCATTAAAATCTCATACGTTTTGTTGGCAGTGTCTTTAAATCTGCAGCTTTGATTAAAAGAATATCTGGCAATCCTGCTATGAAGGTCCTTGTTCAGTCACATTCTACAATGTTCTCACAACTCTACACCTACATTGTCACATGCCCCTAGTTGAGGCCACAAGCAGCTGTGCTGGCACAAGGCATGGTCCACCATTGACACCATCAGGATGCAAGTCCAGAGCAATGACATGTAGCCAATGCTAGAGCAGGTACATCAAGTGGCTGAAAGAGGCTGGAGGACAGCGGGAGCTCTGAGATGCAAAAGAATAATGAAAAAAAGGTGCAAGTGGTATTTTATGAAACCCTAAGTAATAATAATAATAATTTCTGATATACAATGCTTTAAAAACTATGGGGTGAATTTACTAAAATCGGAGAGTGCTAAATCTGGTGCATCTGTTCATAGAAACCAATCAGCTTCCAGGTTTTTTGCCAAAGCTTAACTGAACAAGCTGAAGTTAGAAGCTGATTGGCTACAATGCACAGCTGCACCAGATTTTACACTCTCTTGTTTTAGTAAATCCCCTCCCCCTTATGCCCCCGTACATGCGATCATAAAATATTTTGAAGTGATCGTACGATAATCTGATTGTTAGTACTCAGCTTTTGAGAGCTGATCAAGTCAGTTCATCTGATATTATCGGATGGGATGAGCATGACAATTTTACTCATGTGATATCAGATTGTACGATTTTCTTTTAATCGGTACAGTTGTTGTTCGAAAATGAAATACAAATATACTAGAACACATTACATCACTTCCACAATAGGGACAATACTACTCCGCGCAAGGGAGAACACAAAGATACGCAGTCATTCACTAAAACTAGAAGAAAGGCGGTTTAACCTTAAACTTGGGTAGAGGGTTCTTTACTATAAGAGCAGTGAGGATGTGGAATTCTCTTCCACAAACAGTGGTTTCAGGTGATGGGCACCTAAGGGACCACAACATTGAGGGATACACAAAGTAATACTGACATAAAAGCACACACATAGGTTGGACTTGATGGACTTATGTTTTTTTTCAACCTCACTAACTATGTAACTTCCGTTTTTTTTTTTTTTCTGTCATGCGAGAATTTTCGTCATTTCAGAAAGCTCTATATTTGCGATATTAGACTAGCATGCAAAAGGAAAAAAAAAAGGAAGATCATTCCTCAGATAATCTCATTGTGTGTACCAGGCAAAAGTGTCATCTTTTCAAGGTTTAGGTGTGTGTGTGTGTGTGTATTTCTGGAAGTCCTATCTATGTTTGACTGTTAAATACAAAATAACCACTTCCTACCACTGTTTTGCAAGAGTCTAGTTGTTTTACATATGGTGTTAACTCCTGTCTCCCTGTCAGATGTTCCATCTGTGTCCTACAGTTTCTTACTACCTTCAGGTACTGATGAATGTATGTCCTTCTATGTCCCCTAAGCTGGATCAGTTATTGTGTAAGAGCTCAGCCAAGTAATATGGAGAACTAAATCATGACTTGACAGGAAAAGCGCAAAAAAGGCAAAAGGCGGCTATTTAAAAGCCAATAAATTATGACAACAGATTTAGGGCATTTTAAACTAATCTGCCCGTATTTGTTTAGTGTATGCCAAGTCAATGGTTGCTGATATTTAGCATCTAATCAGCAATAATAAAATAAAATAAGTAAATGTGGGTGTTTGATCAGTCCACTGGCCTTCGCATGCTGTTATTGTATGACTAATTCTGTAGCCACCTACATAGTTCAGATGCTTAATTCAGGCACTAGGCTGTTTAATTGTTCCAATCTCACCATATACTACAATAAAACATGTGCCAAAATGTCTGGGCCAGGAAATGGAGCAGGTGATATAAGGCCGACTCAATTTCTAAAGTCTTTTCTAAGTAAACAAACATAAACCTTACATAATCTCCATTTTGAATCACACATTTATTTGATTGCTGGGCAACTTTCTAAAACTCTTTTATTCAAGTATAGTTAATACGTCTCATACAAGGGCTGAGTGAGCATTGTTCAAATTAGGTCAAGATTAACCTAATTTAATTAAATGTGTAAAAATGTTTAGTTGCAAATGACTCCCCCCCTCCCAACTATATGCTGAAATGTCAAACTGTCCACATCTGTAAGCCCTTATCATCTGATCACTTCGTCTTCCTTATTACCTAAATCGTGGGGGCAGTTCAAATATGTGAGATTTAGCCACATACAGGTGTGACCACATCTTAACAGATGAGGCATTCAGTTTGACCATAAAGCAGACATGTGGCCAGGCTATGGACATTCTAAAATTTGCAACAACCAGTAAGTTTAAAACAAGTCCTCCTTGACCTCTGTAGCTGCAGGTGCGGTTTGGTACTTCATCCTCAAATCTTGCAGCTGAAGCTTCTCAGTTTTAATTTCACTTTACCTCATTAGCTCAGCTATCCCTCCCAGCAATGAGTTGGTATCCTTATAGTCTGGTGCACAGGAAAAAGGCAAGAGCAAATTGTGTCTTGACTTGAACAACTACACTGCTTCTTTGATGAAGTTGGAGAATGGCTTGATCCACAGTAGCTGTAACTACAGAGGTTTGTGGGTTTTTTAGTGTTTTTATTGTTTTCTTAGACTATAATTATATATATATATATATATATATATATATATATATATATATATATATACACACACACACAGATACACATACGCACATAGTATATTGTCAAAAGTATTGGGACCTGCCTTTACACACCCATGAACTCTAATGGCATCCCAGTCCGTAGGGTTCAATATTGAGTTGGCCCACCCTTTGCAGCTTCAATTCTTCTGTGAAGGCTGTCCACAAGCTTTAGGTGTGTGTCTATGGGAATGTTTGATCATTCTTCCAGAAGCGCATTTGTGAGGTCAGGCACTGATGTTGGACAAGAGGGCCTGGCTGTCAGAAACCATGAATCAGACAAAGACAGGAGTGCAGTAAAATCACACTTTTTAATAAAAAGGTAAAATGTGATAAACTGATTAAACATGGTCAAAACATAGCCAGGGTTCGTTAACCAGAGCGGATAGTCAGAACAAGCCAGTGAAACAGAAGTCCAGAGATCAGCGAGGTCAAACAAACAGAATGCAGAGTCAGGAGCCAGGAGGAGAGTCAGACAAGCAGGGTCTTGAATCTAGGACAAAGGGTAAACCCAGCCACGAGGGGGTATGACACTGGGTTGAAGGTCAATTGCACATTTGTACGACCGATGTGGAGGCAAACTACCGGCTTGAACTTTGTTAAAGACATCGCTAAATTTGCGGTACTCCTCCAGCAAGGAGGAGAGTGAAGAGGTACACAAGACCTTAGCCACTTTCTGAAAACATGTCTTACTGCATTGTGGTGACCAGGAAAGAACCTTAGCACAAAGCCAATAAAAAGAGGGTTTGTGCCTCTGTAACCAAAGATAACCAATAACCACCGGAAAATGAGAGAGGAACTGACTTGGAATTGGAATATCTCATGGTGAGGAGCCCCTACAGCCATGAAGCAGTCTCATGAGTCACCTGGGCAAGCTGTAGAGGTCTCCCACCAATAGCCTCGGCAAGTGGAGTAGCTCAAAGCTGCAGCAGGATTGAGTGCTTAGACAGAAAGGCACTATCTATGAACAGGTCTGCAGGCCCAGAGTCAATTAGAGCCTGTATCTTGATGGATGACTCAGACCAAGAAAGGGTAACCAGGACCAGGGGCTTATCCTTCTGGATAACTGGGGATGAAAAAACGCCACCTAAGGTCTGTCCCCTACAGGACCTCAGGTGCAAGCGTCCACCCTGGATGGCTATGACAAGACTTCAAAAAGTGACTTGCCTGGCCACAATAAAGGCACAATCTTTCCCTCCTCCTAAAGGCTCTCTCATCCACAGAGAGATGTGTGAAGCCCAACTGCATGGGTTCTACCTCACTGACAGGCTCGAAACCAGAAGGTAATGGAGGTGAGGGAGGCATGGACGGGATTACAAAGCTTGGAGCCAAACATACAGGAGGCTTCCATAAGCGCTCCTTAAAAGAAGGTCTCTCTCGGAGTCTGAAGTCAATGAGGATTGCAAATGTGATCAACTTCTCCAGCTCAGTGGGTATGTCTCAGGCTGCTATCTCATCTTTGATGTTATCCGAGAAACCATGAGAAAAATCAGTCACAAGAGCCTCGTTGTTCCAAGTAACCTCTGCTGTCAGAGTACGGAATTCAATGGCGTAATCGGCAACTGTTCTCGTACCCTGCTTGATGGACATGAGTCTTTTGGCAGCAGCAGTGGAGCATGCGGGGATGTTAAATACCCCTTTAAAGGAGGCCACAAACTCTGGGTAACTCTGGACAACAGGTTTTTGCATCTCCCACAGAGAGTTTGTCCAGGCCTAGGCTCTGTCAGAAAGCAAAAAAAATCACAAAGCTTACTTTGCTTCTGTCCGTAGGGAATGCCTGGGGCAGCATCTCAAAGTATATCCCAACCTGGTTGAGAACCCTCTGCATCGAACTGGATCACCCCCAAATTGCTGGGGAAGTGAAGCAGAACCAGACATACCCCTTATAGAGGCAATATTTGAGGCGGGTGCCTGCACCGAGACTTGAGCATCAGCAAGAGTGGCCTGCAACATAGGTTGTGCCAGACGGCCACCATAGGAGGAACCAGGTGAGCAGTGCAATTAAGGAGCGTCTGTAACGCTGTGTCAAACTGATCCATGAAGTGATCCTGCTCATTCAATTGGGAAAAAATATTACCAGCAGGTGGATTGACTGCGTTTTCTGAATTCATGGCCTTTGCCTACTGTCAGGAACCATGAACAGAAGTGCAGTAAAATCACACTTTTTAATAAAAAGGTAAAATGTTATAAACAGAGTAAACGTGATCAAAACATAGCAAGGGTTCGGTAACCAGAGCGGATAGTCAGAGCAAGCCAGTGAAACAGGAGTCCAGATATCAGCGAGGTCAAACAAACAGAATGCAGGGTCAGGAGCCAGGAGGAGAGTCAGCCGAGCAGGGTCTTGAATCCAGGAACCAGAAGGGAACGTCAAACAGGCAAAATCTTTCACAAGAACACACAGCAGAGATTTCTCCAGAGATGTTGACCAAGGAGAAGGCAACTGAGATCTGATCCAGGCAGTTTATATAGCAGCAGAGTTGGCTTAACGAGGCAGAATATGGTCATCAGGTGAGACAGAGAGGAAGCTGAAATTGGCACTTAACCCTCAGCTGAGCAGCTTGCTCTGAGAAGGGAGAGCTGAGCCCAGCCCTAACACTGACTCGCAGTCTCTGCTCTAATTCATCCCAAAGGTGTTGTATCAGGACACCAATACCAAGACATTTTGGACAATTTCATGCTCCCAACTTTGTGAGAAAAGTTTGGGGATGGCCCCTTCCTGTTCTAACATGACTGCGCACCAGTGCACAAAGCAAGGTCCATAAAGACATGGACAAGTGAGGTTGGGGTGGAGGAACTTGACTGGCCTTTACAGAGTCCTGACCTCAACCTGAAAGAACACCTTTGGGGCGAATCAAAGCGCAGGCTGCAAGCCAGGCCTTCTCATCCACATCAGTGGCTAACCTCACAAATGCGCTTCTGGAAAAATGGTCAAATATTCCTATAGACACTCCTAAACCTTGTGGACAGCCTTCCCAGAAGAGTTGAAGCTGTTATAGCTGCAAAGGGTGGGCCAACTCAATACTGAACCCTACGGACTAAGACTGGGATGCCATTAAAGTTCATGTGTGTGTAAAGACAGGCGCCTGAATACTTTTGACAATAAAGTGTATATATATATATATATATATATATATATATATACATATCCATAGCCTGGCCACAATTTTACCTTAAAGGATGTGCAGAATAACTAAAAGCACTCAAGCAAACAAACCCTTAATAAAAACTTCTGATCTGAAAGCAACTTAAAAGATTACACCTAACTTTTGGTGAAAACAATATACAGTATATAACCATATATAATCAGAGCAAGACCTGGAGTGGTTGGATTGTCTGCATACAGTAACATAAAATGCTCCTACTTTTTTCCAGCAAACAACTGTGATGTCCACAAGTGGACTTGCTTATATGGATTGGCGCCTAACTAGAGGAAAACAGTGATCCTGCTAAAGAACCATTGCATTTAGTTGACCTCAGTTCACTACCTAGGAGATATCACCGCACATGAAATCTGTAATTGCAGTAATAGCATGGGAATTTTTTGGTTCCTGACGTATTGGTCTTGACTGCACTTTTTCTTTAATAAAAAGAAAATGTTTCTTCCACAAATATTCAGGTTGTAGATGATCTCAGCTGCCACTAGAGCGTGAATGATTGTATTAGTGTGGTCTCCACTCTCTGTTCTGGCTCTACTACATTGCTTATCCAATGACAGCTGTATCAATTAGAGATGCCTAGATTACACTCTAATTTTGCACACTGATGAGAATTCTGTTACCATGGTGTTACCAAACATTCATCACTTGTAACAAAACCCTGCCTGAGAAAACAGAATTTGATTAATTCAATTCAATGCTTTTATCATACACTTCTGTTTAAACAATGCATGTTATATTATGCACAACAGGATTTTGTCACACGTATACAATAAAGTATAGATCGAACCAAATTCTCGGTGCAGAGTCAAATGGATAATTGCAATTAATGTTGTCACATGTGTGAATCAAGCATGACAGGACACGTTAATTTATAGGAGAGGGCAATTAACAATACTGACAGAGTCTCAGCATG
Organism: Glandirana rugosa; assembly: GCA_018402905.1. Lineage (NCBI taxonomy): Eukaryota > Metazoa > Chordata > Amphibia > Anura > Ranidae > Glandirana > Glandirana rugosa. Next base: position 229,040 of record BLSH010264502.1, read on the forward strand.
ATTTACTGTCTCTGTAACGAAATGCACTCTACAAGATGTTACTATTATTGTGCAGGCCAAAGAGTAGGCAGCTAATTGTCTGTTGCCATGAATGCTGTTTGGCTTAGACCTACATGAGAGAATTGTAATGATATCAATTACAGTTTCATAATTTTATTTTTAAAGGTATATATTGCTAAAATGTTACAGCTGTTCAATTATACCGAGATATTATCTCTTCATGAATATGAATTATACTTTAGCTTCCCTAGTACTAACATATGATACCAAGGGCCACACCATAATGTGCCCCAATGAGAACTGCTACCGGAAAGAGCTGTACGCCTCAATGAGCTTAGTAGGAGGCCCACAAACCATCCACCACAAACCGGGTGGAATAGCAAACTACCCAAATGGGAGAAAACCCTAAGCTTGCACCACTGTCAAAATCTCTGAAAATTTCTCTTTAGGGAAGGTCTCCTGAATGTTCTGCAATGGAGCACAAGGGTGGACGTAAACGTCGGCACTGTAAGCAGGGTCCCCAACTGCTAGAAGACACCAAAGAGTCAGGTCTTTATCATGGAAGGGAGCAGTAGGGATTGATCTTTGTTGACCTTGTAGGTCAAGAAATCCCTCAGGAGAGGGATAGGGCTAAGGAAAATCAAGCACTACCAGGGGTACAACCATCTGTGGTAGAAAAGGACTCCTCTGCAGGGAGGAGTACACACTCAAGTGGTATACCATTGCCAAGGATAGGTTCCTACCAAGTCCCTGAGGGACCCAAACAAACTTGGGAAAAGACACTATGGGGTGCAGAAACACCTGAAGGGTGAGAAGGAGTATCTGAAGGAGATGCCTGATTCAAAGGTCCATAGTGGTTCAGCTTCAATTGATTTGATTCATGGTGACATGGATTTATCACCAACAGAGGATGGATAGTTAATCCAGTTATCTTAAACAGAGAGATGTAAGTAGGTAGTCCAGTTGTCTGTCAGTGAAATCTCCAAAGTAGGAGCTTTTTAATATGTATGACTGGGCAGAGACTACTTTGCAATACATTCCCTATCTTACAGATGTATCAGCTAAATGGTTGAGACAAGCCATTTACCACTGACGGGGTATTTACAAAGCTTTTATTTGTGTAAAACCTTTATCCCGAAAAAGAAAAAAAAATGCTGTAACTGCTTAAAAAAAGTGTGAGCTCGAGTTCGGCTTCAGTTTGTTAATGTATTTAAATCTGCTAGTACATCTAACACTCCCCTCCCCCCAGACTGTCTAAAGGTGCCCCTGTGCTCCTTCATCCAGAGTAGAGGGGCTCTAATACAGAGGGATCACCAGTTGAAAACAGAGGGAGAAAAGCATGAAAAAGAATACTAAGGCCTCATACACACGGGCGTATCTTTAAAAATAAACAAAACGTCGGGCCCGACGTCAAGGAAAAAAAATCTGCATTTTGCGGCATTATGCATCGGCGTTAGTGAGCGTTAGTGAGCGTCAATAGGCGTTTTTAAAAAAAAATCATCCCTCTGCTATTTTTCAACCTAAAAACGTTGGCGTCAAAAAACGCCAGTACAAAATTAGTTGGCGTTTATTGGCGTTTGATGGTGTTTTGCGTCGTCGGCGTCAAAAATTGCCAAAACGTTACAGCCTCAGAACGCGATGGCCGTGGGTTTTACTTTCAGCTCACTAACGCCGACGCCATCTACAGCTCAAAAACGCCTACGTTTTTATGGGGCCATTGACTAACATGGAGAGCTGCAAAAAACGCCAGAAAATGCCGGCGTTAAAAAACGTCCATGTGTATGAGGCCTAATACAGCCATCACACCTAATGATTGGTAAGCTGCGATATATCACATTTTGGTTTGGGGTTTAATACAGCTTTAAAGCATATCTAATTGAAAAAACAAAATCTCATATATTGCAACCTATTAGTCCTTGGGTGTGGTGGCTGAATTGGTTTTCATTTTTTTTTTTGGCCAAGAACATTTTCAGCAAGTACAGGAAATACCTGTTGATCTTTGCAGAAATGTGGTGTCCTTGTCACTTCCTCTGAGCTTAACAGATAGTAAAAAGTCATGTGACCTCCCTCTGCATCCCTGAGTGAGTACAGTGGGAGGGGCTGAGATTTCCCTCTGATGAATGCAAGCCAGCATAGGGGGGTCACGTATCTGCACAGCAGGAGGTATTTAGCATTATAATTTTAGGAAAGCACACACACTGTACTGAAGAGGGACCTAAAACAGAGAGGATCAAAGTAATTAATACATTTCTTTACTTTGCAAGCACTGCTGGGAATAGAATTACACAGCAATGTAGAGAAAAGGAGAGGGGCAGGGAGGAGATCGGCTCTCACACAGAATATGGAAGAGATAGGGAGAGAGAGAGGGGGAGATGCAGAGACGCTGGATGATGGAGACACGTAAACTGACCACGCTATCAGAGATTAGCAGCCATGATAAACGTGGTCAGTTTACAAAGGGGAAGACAGGAGCAGGCAGGATCAACCATGCATTGTACAATATAGAAAGGGACAATTGACATGGCAAAAGCACTGTTCTATATATCATGCCCTAAAGGGACAGGGGCATTTTTTTGAGGCTTACAACCACTTTCATTTTCAACCCTAATGTAATAGCAATGAAATGGCATAAATTATGATGTCCGGCCTGGGTGGAAACCATGGATGTCTCCATAGATACAGTGTAGAAAAAAAAATGAAATTTAGCCATCCAGGGACAGGAAGCGTGTTATTTGCAAGATTGAGAGGGTGAAATAAAGGGGAAATGGCTAAAAAAGAAAATTAATGCAGTCACCTCATCTAAGGACTGGTAATCTGCAATATACATATTACGTTTTTGTTTTTGGGTTTACATATGGTTTGATAAATAGAAATTCTTTTGGCGCATGTGTATTAGAAGAAGAAACTGACTATGAAAGATTTGGTTGTAGGTTGATGAAATCTCGGAAGAGAGAGAACTGGTATTAGACTTGGAGGATTTAAAGAATAACTATAATAAAAGTACAATGTTTCCTTAACCACTTCCCGCCTGGCCTATAGACAAATGACAGCCGGGCGATTGTTCAGTAATCCTGACTGGACGTCCTCAGGATAACCCGCGCCCGTGCACCTGGTGGTGCGGTGTGTCAGTCTGACCCACCACATTATTGATCTCGGAAAAGTGCTTACATTGGAAGCTCTTTACTACGTGATCAGCCGTGGCCAATCATGGCTGGTCACAGTGTGAACAGGAAGAGGGCTTTTATGGGCTTTTCCTCTACTTGCGTCTGCAGATGCGAGTAGAGGAGAGCCGATTGGCGACTCTCCTGCAAGGGGGGTCTGCAATGATTGTTTATCAGTGCAGCCCCCCCGTAGGATCGCCACCCAGGACTACCAGGTATGCCACCAGGACCACCAGGGAATGCCTACCCAGGGACCACCAGCGAGACTACCAGGGAAGCCCACCCTGACCACCAGGGAGCCCACCTTAGACCACCAGGTAAGGGGCACAGTGCCCAACATAAATGGCACTCAGTGCCCAACTTGGAAGCCACCCAGGACCACCAAGGAATGCGTCCTAAAAAATGCCATTTATCATTGCTGCCTATCAGTGCTCACCAGTGCCACCTACCAGTGCCCACCAGTGCCACCCATCAGTGCCACCTATGAGTGCCCATCAGTGCCACCTATGAGTGCCCATCGGTGCTGCCTATGAGTGCCCATCAGTGCTGCCTATGAGTGCCCATCAGTGCCGCCTATCAGTGCTCGTCAGTGCTGCTTATCAGTGCCGTCTATCAGTGCCGCATATATGTGCCTCATCATCAGTGCTCATCAGTGCCAATCAGTACTGCCTCATCAGTGCCTGTCAGTGTAGCCTCATCAGTGCCCGTCAGTACCACCTCATCAGAGCCCGTCAGTGTAGCCTCATCAGTGCCCATCAGTGCCACCTCATCAGTGCCCATTAGTACAGCCTCATCAGTGCCATCAATGATGGAGAAAACTGACTTATTTATAAAATTTTGTGACTGAAACAAAGAAAAACTTTTTTTTCAAAATTGTTGGTATTTTTTTATTTGTAGCGCAAAAAATAAAAACCCCAGAGGTGATCAAATACCACCAAAAGAAAGCTCTATTTGTGGGAACAAAATGATAAAAATTTCATTTGCGCAATTGTCATTCGAAATGCAACAGCGCTGAAAGCTGAAAATTGGTCGGGACGGGAAGGGGGGTAAGCGTCTGGTATTTAAGTGGTTAAGCCCTTTCTGAGTCAGTGATCTACAAAAGCTACGCAATTTAAAAGTTCTGACTTCACTTTGATTTTACTATACATATTCTTGGCCAACGCCTCTTAAAGTATTGAAGCCAGAGACAACCATACGACAAGCATATTCAGAAAAAGACTAGCCTCTGTATTTCTCAAACAGAGTAAAAGAGGAAGTATAGTCACTGAAAAAGAAAAAAGAAAAGTCAGCTGCATCAAATACTGTAGCTGATGACTTAACAAAAAGACACTTACCATTCCAGGAGTCCACAACTGTCTTCACCTGGGCTGGTACTTCACCAGTCATTGGATTTCCAGCTCTGCCATCTTGGCTGTAGGAAGCTGGCTGCTACTTCCTGCTGTTTCCCAGCCAGATCCCAACTGTGCATGTGCGAGGTCCGCTGCACTTTCAGGCTGGTTTTGCAGCCTCCTGGGATATGTGCATGTCCCAAGAGGTTGCAGGCGGGGGGTGGGATGAACATCCCCAATTCTTGCCTAGGTGAGAAATGCAGAAGTGGGAGTGGGTACCAGTCAGAAATGTATCTGCTCCCAGAAAAAAAATCCAAAAATGGTAGAGGAAAGAAGAGAGGAGAAGGATAAGCGCAACTTTCACAATTCTTTTGGAGGTAGTAATGGGTGTGGGAACTGGGATTGGGGTGCATCCGAATTAAAGTTTAGTAGCGGACACAGTCGACATTACTCAGCAGGCACCAGGGTACCACTACTTGCAGTCATTCCACTTTAAGCCAAATGTGTCCTAGCCATAAATCCAGCCCTACCTGCAGGGCTGAAGATAAGGGGGTACCACCAGTCCTCCTGTACAGAGTTTGGTACAGCAGGGGGGCACAGGCAGTAGGGTGAATCAGATGTGGGCAGGGAGGAAGATCGGTGTGGCAGGGGGGCAGTTACTGGAACCATACCCCGTATGGCTCTCTCTGCAGCAGCTGAAAGCTGGTTTCTTCTCCTCTCCATTCTTTTGCCTTTCTGCTGCTACAGAGAGAGCCATACAAAAGGATCGGTTCCCTCCCTGTGCATCATACATTTCCCTCTGCTGCCCAGGCCCCCCTGTGTGCCCCCCCCCCCATCTGCTGGCTTCCCTCATCTTCCTCCCACCGGCAGCTGCAAGCATTCAATTGTTTCCTTCAAGATTGAGAGTGAGGGAAGGGTTAGATAAATATGTCATATTTACCACACCTTCCTTTCCTGAATGAACACAATGAGTGATCAGTACTGATCACTCACTGTGTTCATTCTTAACAGAAGCATTGGCTGCATGGGGCCCCATATCCGGTTTTCTGTATGGGGCCCGTGGTTTCTAACAGCAGCCCTGCCTATCTGGAAAGAGTGCAGTACAGGAAATGACCTCACAAAATGACAGGGGTCCATGATATTACCAAAAGTATTGGGAAGCACCTGCCTTTACAAGCACATGAACTTTAATGGCATCCCAGTCTTACTCCGTAGGGTTCAATATCAAGTTGGCTCATCCTTTGCAGCTATAACAGCTTCAACTCTTCTGGGAAGGCTGTCCACAAGGTTTAGGAGTGCATCTATGGGAATGTTTGACCATTCTTCCAGAAGTGCATTTCTGAGGTCAGGCACTGATGTGGAAGAGATGGCCTGGCTCACAGTTTTCGCTCTAATTCATCCCAAAGGTGTTCTATCGGGTGCAGGCCAGTTATGCTCCTCCACCCCAAATGCGCTCATCCATGTCTTTATGGACCTTGCTTTGTGCACTGGCCCAAATCATTTGGTGGAGGGGAGATTATGGTGCAGGGTTAGTTTCAGGGGTTGGGCTTGGTCCCTTAGTTCCAGTAAAGGGAACTGTTAAGGCGTCAGCATACCAAGACATTTTGGACAATTTCATGCTCCCAACTTTGTGGGAACAGTTTGGGAATGGCCCCTTCCTGTTTCAACATGACTGCCCACCAGTGCACAAATCAAGGTCCATAAAGACATGGATGAGCGAGTTTGGGGTGGAGGAACTTAACTGGCCTGCACCTCAAATTTGGGATGAATTGAGTGGAGACTGTGAGACAGGCCATCTCGTCCAACAACAGTGCCTGACCTCAGAATTGTGCTTCTGGAAGAATGGTGAAACATTCCCATAGACACTCCTAATCCTTGTGGACGGCCTTCCCAGAAGAGTTGAAGCTGTTATAGCTGCAAAGGGTGGGCCAACTCAATATTGAACCCTACAAACTAAGACTGGGATTCCATTAAAGTTCATGTGCGAGTAAAGGCAGGCGTCCCAATACTTTTGGTAATATAGTGTAATACAACACAGCTACAGATGGATGAGAGTGCATCCACTGTCTGTTTTGACATTTTAGATTTAGTGCTGAGTATGAGGGGAATACAGTATAAAGAAGGGTTATAGGTAATAGCATAACACAATATAACAATATCTTTAGCAATTGTTTACCATTATTTTTCCAACCTTTAGGTGGTTTAACTACAGAAACAAGACCATATTATATCTGTCACTGACAATCAATACACACTCTAACCTGCCGTGACATTTCGTTTTTCTAGTTAGGTGGAAGCTGTCACCAGGGTTTTCCCTTACAGCAGTCAATAGCAACGTGTGACTTCCAACGTCTTTCAGTAACTCCCGAATGGAAGCTCAAGAGGGATTTCACCTATATATACACAACAAAGGTAAGACAAAGCTCTAGGGACAATTGTTGTGAAGGGTTGTAAAGTTGTAATTTCCATGAGATGGAAACCGTGAGTTCATAGGTACATCCTGAAAATAACATTTCTATTAATAGGATGATCGGAAAGCACTAAATAAAGACAGATGGGATGTAAACGCCTTAAAATATCTACAGAACCTATTGTATCTCCCAGGCTTTGGCTTCAATGGAAATCTGAAGACTGTGTTTTATGCTTTTCTCTCTTAACAGCCTTTTCAGAATAATTTGAGCTATTACAATAGTATTACTCTTGCCCTTTTTTATTAACCTCCCTGGCGGCATGATTATGTCAGATTTTTGCGTCTAAAAGCGATACATTGTTGTGCATAGAAATTTGGCGTTTTATATTGTAGGCCTGTAATTCTTAGGAATAACTCACTTAAATCTGTCCAAACAAGAGTCTGGTAGACATCCCGGGTATGATAAAGTTTGAAACACGAAATCATAAATTATAATATAATAAATAACTAAAAATAATTATCAAAAATAATAACGTAATAGTAATGAAATGTATTCAATAATGTAATCAAACCAAAAACACTGAAATTTGCTCAGTTGCAGAATTGTTGCTGTCGTCACTTTCAGTGTCTGATGATAAATTTCCCCAAAAATCAGTATCACTCAATTCTGCAAATGATTCTTATTTATTATCGCTGTTTTCTAGCTGATCAAAAACCACTTTTGACGTAAAGGGACATTTTCAAGTTTCCAGGCAGAAAGAATGGCATATATAATATAAAAGTGCATGCAGGGCACTGGGCAAAGCCCTAGGGACAAAAGGGATGTGAAATGATTTCATACAGTAATGTAATCTTACAGATTACAGTGTACTGTATGTTTACTGTGTGTTTCCCTATTTGAATTTGCCGCCGGGCACTGCCCCCGTGCGACGCAACGCTTGCAGGGAACGGAGCCCGGCACACAGAGTCATCGGGCGGCGGACACAGCCCGCAGACACGGCGGGGGACATCGCTGGATCCAGGGGACAAGGTAAGTAACGCTGCCTGGATCTAGCGATGCAATCCCGAGTGTGGCACGGGGTTACCTCTCTTGGTACAGAAAATTCACCCCGAACACTCGGGAATACCGCCAGGGGGATTAAGGCACAGAATAAGATGCATTGAGTATTTAAAGTACAACTCCACTTTTTTGGTTTTGTTTTGGGCAGAACAAGGAAGGGTTGGGCCCCATCGTATTTTAATTGCTGTCATTGCCAGGGATGTTCATTCACATATAATAAGTCCAACACCAATAATAGTGAAAATAGCTTTGATCAAAATAGTCCCAAAAATAAATCCAACACCATCAAATGTGAAAATGATATTTTCTAAATTGTGTTTCCTTTTTCAGATACACCTGGCATTTTCTGCCAGCTTATGTGACTTGCTAGCGATAGCAAGTCCCCGACCTCTGGTAAGGGTACCTCTTAGTAACTTTAGAGGTGTGCTCATCTCCGGTGGTGGTCTACTTACCTTTTGGTGTATCTGAACAAGGAAACACAATTTAGAAAATATAATTTTCACATTTGATGGTGTTGGATTTATTTTTGGGACTATTTTGATCAAAGCTATTTTCACTATTATTGGTGTTGGACTTATTATTGATTATTTTTATCAAAAATCATTTTTTGGACGTTTTTCACTCATATTTTGATCATCTTTGTTACTTTACATATTTGATTTAATCTAGCGCAACTGTTATTTTATATAAATTTGCATGACCCCTCTTAATCAAGCGGGTCTACCTTTCAGTTGTGGCTGGGTCTTAAGGCTGGTACACACGGGCTGAATATCAGCTGGTATCGGCTGGTTCAAAAGAAACTGACTGACATTCAGCCAGTGCATACAGCATCCTGTCCAGCTTCTGTTGAAGGGGCATGTTGGAAGACCAGCAGCCGAATGGCATCCGTTCAGCTCTGACCGGTGTGTTCTGGCATGGGGGTGGGGGCAGAACAAAATAGCTCAGTGGGGAGATCGCTGTACTAACATCGCACAGTTAGTCTCAGCTTTTTCATTCAGTCCGCTGGGTTGAAAAAAAAAAATAAAACTACAAGTGTGTACCAAACTTTAGCCTCCTTTCACATGGGAGCCTCTGTGCAGCAGATTCCGCTTGCTCAGCAGGGGATTGCTCCACTGATCCCCATGGAGCAGGCGGATGACAGGTCCTGTTTGATCCGCTATGCAGAGCGTACTTGGACACAGTCCCGCTCTCCTCTATGGGGAAATTGGATGGAAATAACCGCCTGTCTGTTTCCATCCCACCTGCCAGATGGAAGGAGAATAGGACACCCATCCGTCTGTTTTTCATGGGCAGGATGGGTCTGGATAGTGGCGGGTGTTAGAGGAGACTGGAGGGTCTGATCAGGTCCACCTGAAAAACTCACAGGCGGACCTGATTGGGCCCTTAGTTTAGAAACCCAGTGGTGCCTTTTACAGTTCTGCCACCTGCAACCCCAGAAAATAAGATTTGTATGCCTCGTTTGAAAGTAATAATCTTTCTACATGGAACAAAACGATAATTTCTTACAGTTTCATTGAACAAGGGTCGTGCACTGCTCTAGGCACTGCCTAAGTGGTCTCTTGAGAAAACGACGTCCTGTTGCAAACCGTCATTGCCCTTTGCTATCAGTCTCATGAAATGAGCAAATGCTTCCCTGACCAAAATTGCTAATGAAAGAGTTACTTATTCCTTTCAAAGAGAGCTCTGCAGGATTTCGCTTCAAAACCCCTCTTCAGGATCCAACTCACAGTTTGACATAACCAAGAGTGCTTGTTTCAGAATTACCCAGCAAGATGAGTCAGTCTTGAAACAGCAATTTTGAAACAATGGAGGAAACTGAGCACTCATCACAATCATCTGAAAACAACTCAAGTTAGTAATTACATCATTAAGAGGAGAGGCCCTGCTTACTTAAGAGCCTCAGCTAAAAGGCGTACCAAGATTTCCTATTCAGACGCAAAGACACATTGCAGTTTTTTTTTCCAGCTCTTTAAATAAATCAACAACATAAACATATTTACGGAAAGTACTTCTGTTACCTTTCAAATGCTGACAGTTCCAGCTACGCATCAATTTTTATCTAGCTTCAACATTTTCTGTTTACGTAGTTTAGTTTTAGCTGATGTTCTCCATTTGAACAAATAATACACCGCTCCACGGTATTCTAAACCAGACACTGGCTGCGGAGACATTGAAGAACTCTTTATGATATTCACGCAACGCAGGTGTCAAAGGCGCAATCAAAGCCAATGAGCAACAAATCTTAAAAGCTAAATTCCTTCAATGGATAGTTGTCCAATAACATCATAGCTCCCTGATTTCAAGGGACTGTCCCTGATTTCAAGAGACTGGATCTGATTTGGAACAAAGTCCCTCATTGCTCTTCAATTATTTTATTTTTTATTTATTTATTTCAGGTACTTCTACAGCGCTGTCAATTTACGCAACGCTTTACATATACATTGTAAATTCACATCAGTCCCTACCCTCAAGGAGCTTACAATCTAAGGTCCCTAACTCACATTCATACACATACTAGGGCCAATTTAGACAGGATCTAATTAACCTACCAGCATGTCTTTGGAGTGTGGGAGGAAACCGGAATACCCAGAGGAAACCCACGCAGGCACAGGGAGAACATGCAAACTCCAGGCAGGTAGTGTCGTGGTTGGGATTTGAACCCTTTTGCTGCCAGGCAAGGGCTAACCACTACACCACTGTGCTGCCCGTATTGCCCCTCATTTTGGTCTGATGCATATACCTATATATAAAATGCAGTACTTCATCTATCAAAAAGTGTTTTACAATGCTAAACCTTTCATCTAATTGCTAAATTGCTGCATTTGTACATGAAAAAGCCAATATAAAGAAATTGTAGTGGTAAAAAAAGCACTTGTGGGTTTAACTAATCATTTTTTTGTATATTTTTTCCTTTAAGGGGGTGTGGCAGGGGGTGTGTCCTATGCCTACATAGTCATCACTGCTGTATTCCAGGTCTTGTGCTGAGCTTCTACCCTGCTGCTCAGTGAGCACAGGAGGTCAGCTGCTTGGCATGGGTGATATGCAGACACCTGAATGATTCCTGAACAAAAATTATGTTATCCGTCTTAGTCCATAGGGTTTAATATTGAGATGGCCCACTCTTTGCAGCTATAAGAGCTTCAGCTCTTCTGGGAAGGCTGTCCACAAGGTTTAGGAGTGTCTATGGGGATTTTTGACCATTCTTCCAGAAGGGGCATTTGTGAGGTCAGACACTAATGTTGGATGAGAAGGCCTGGCTCGCATCCCAATTCATCCCAAAGGTGTTCTATTGGGTTGAGGCCAGTCAAGTTCCTCCATCCCAAACACGCGCATCCATGTCTTTATGGACCTTGCTTTGTGCACTGGTCAAAATCATTTGGTGGAGGTGGATTATGGTGTGGGGTTGTTTTTCAGGGGTGGGGTTGGCCCCTTAGTTCCAGTGAAGGGAACTCTTAAAGTGTAAGTTCACCTTTACAGAAAATCTGTAAGGCGAATTTACACTGGACCCCCTTCCCATTGCACCTGGTCCCGATAAACTGGAGTCCGGTGATCACCCATTCTGACAGATCGTACAGCCACTTTACCAGTCCAGGGATTTGAAATCCCCACAGCTTTCTCTCCTCTTCGCCTGCGGTGACAGGACAGGCTACACAGGTTCTGGTTGAACGGCGCCGACCAATTAGAATGCTCCTATATGTACCTCCTTACGAGGTACGTTTAGGAGATTAAGTCAATGGGGATTTTTAAGCCCCGGATCTGTGAGGCGGCTATACGAGGTCTCCTAGCTGGTGATCGCTGGACTTCAGATCAATGGGACCAGGGGGATGGAGAGGGGGTCCAGTGTAAGTTCACCTTTTTTGTAAAGGTGAACATACCCTTTAAGACATTTTGGACGATTTCATGCTCCCAACTTTGTGGGAACAGTTTGGGGGTGGCCCCTTCTTGTTCCAACATGACTGCGCACCAGTGCACAAAGCAAGGTCCATAAAGACATGGATGAGCGAGTTTGGGGTGGAGGAACTTGACTGGCCTGCACAGAGTCCTGACCTTCATCCAATAGAACACCTTTAGGATGAATTAGAGCGGAGACTGTGTCATGGTTGGGATTCAAATCAATCACCCTAGTGCTGCTTGGCAGAAGTGCTAACTATTTAGCCACTGTGCTGCATTAAATCCAAAAGCAAACATTTATTATATTGCAGCTTACCAATTCTTAGATGAGATGGCTGCATTAGATTTTTTTAAGCTTTCTTTCTTCTATTTTTATCTGGTGATCTGGGCAGTAACTTTGTTGTATTTCTTAAAGAACAAGGTCTCTTGCAGATGTTACAGGGATGAGACAAACCATTCAACACTGTCAGGGGTACTTACAATGATCAGCTTTTATGTAAACCCTTTATCCCAACAGAAAAAAACAGTTTGCTGTAACTGCTTATAAAATATGAGCTGGAGTTTAGCTTCAGTTTGATAATGTATTTAAATCTGGTAGTCTATAACACCCCCACCCCCCCCCCCCAGAATGACAATGTTGCTGACTAAAGGTGTCCCCTGTGCTCCTTCATCGAGAGTGGAGGTGCTCTAATACAGGAGGTATGTTACTGTCCAGAAAATGAATGCAGCCACCACATCTAATTATTGGTAAGCTGTAATATATTACATTTTGGTTTTGGGTTTAATACTGCTTTAATCATGCATAAAACTGAAACCAGAGACCACCCCCAATGGTCGCCAGGGGGCAAAAGAGGAAATGGACTATCACAGTACTCAGACCACCTCCGATGGCTGCCAGGGTGCAAAAGAGGAAATGAACTATCTCGGTACCCAGGCCGCCCCAATGGTCACCAGGGGACAATAGAGGAAATTAACTATCTCGATACCCAGACTGCCCCCAATGATTGCCAGGGGACAAAAGAGGAAATGGACTATCTCGGTACCCAGACCGCCCCCAATGGTCGCCAGGGGACAAAAGAGGAAATGGACTATCTCGGTACCCAGACCGCCCCCAATGGTCACCAGGGGACAAAAGAGGATATGGACGTTCTCGGTACCCAGACCCCCCCAATGGTCGCCAGGGGACAAAAGAGGAAATGGACTATCTTGGTACCCAGACCGCCCCCAATGGTTCGCCAGGGGACAAAAGAGGAAATGGACTTTCTCAGTACCCAAGTACTTCAGTGTATAGGTACCAAGAGTCCATTTCCTCTTTTGCTCTCTGGTGACCATTGGGGGTGGTTTCCAGTTTCAGTTTACTGTCATAACAGGATGATGGTACCCCTTTCTTAAATACTCTATTATCTTCAATGGAGGCCTCACTATTTATTTTTAATCATGCATAAGTTACTTGAAAACATATTGTAGCATTAGGGTCTTTGCTATCACAGTTTGAGGGTTGCTACTACTTTTGTGACCCTATTAAGTTGGATGAAACAAGGTCAAAGACCCCCTCCTCAATAATGGTGTTCTGCTAGGATCCACTCACAGTACTTTTGCTTGTGAATGCATCCAATGATGCCCACCATGACCAGGGGTCTTCAGGAGCACTCCCATGCAAGGACCCAATATACAGTACAGATGCTCCAGACTTGGCTTCATTGAGAAGTGAAGTATAATCACACAATTATTCTATGTCCACAATCACATTAATCCTAAAGACTGGAGATTTGTACATTTGTCCTTCTTTAACTTCTACAAACCATTTGAGTTCAGTGGCACATGGATAGTTAAAGGAAACAGTGACTTATAGCTCTGTGAGGTCTGCCTGTTGCACCAGAATCAATTATGCCTTTGCATTAAAGCCAATTTGTATTGGATTTCTTTGTACATTTCACACATTTTTTTGACACGCTTCCATAATTGAAACAAGCTATACTTGGCTTTCACACATTCTAAATAAAATCTTATTTTGAACAGCCAAAATTACTCATCCCTCTACCATCCACCCCCAGTTATTCGTTCGCTAGTGTCTAAATTCCCATTGCCAACGCAAATAGCTGCATTTTACATGTAGAACTGGAGAGGCTTTTCCTATCTTCCTCTAGCTGCCTCTCCCCATGAAAACAGCATTGAGATTGTCTGCATACATTAAACTTCAGTTACTAGAAACCTAAATAAGTGATGACTATTGATCTTGCTGTGGCTACACTCTAAAAACTGCAAACTGTAATAGTAATGTGGGCTTTTATTTATAAAGCATTGAGGAAAAAATACATCTAGCTGCAAATGATCCAGCTGTAAATGGGTTTTTGAAAAATAGACAGGCTACTCAGTGATTATAATGAAAAAAAAAAGTGCAAATACTTTGTTAATGGAAAATATAATCCAGAATATTTATGAATGAACCAAAGGAAAGTAAGCAAAGTATGAAAAGGCCTTTGAACTTAAACTTCCATTAACAATCTTCCTATTACATGAACACAAAGGGTTTTTTTTTTTGATACGGGAACTGAAGTCATTTATAGTTTAAAGTACATCTTAGTTGGTAGGGCAGTGAAATAACTATTGAAAATACTTTTCAATGCTTTTTTAAAAGTTCTAGCAATTTTTTCTAGCAAACTGGTTATAAAAATTGTAAACCTACCCTGTGCCAAACACCCGCTGGTGCCTAAACTTTCTAACTGATCTGATCTCTGCTACTGCTTATTTGAAATCCCCATACTTCCACATGGAACATGGCCCCTACCTCCCCACAATGTAGCTCTCAAGAACTTTGTGGCCAATCACCAGAACCCATTGCTCTCATAAGGAGGGCAGACAGCAGACCATGAACTGACAGTATTATTATTGTCCGTAACTGCCAGCCACAATTTAGAGGTGAAAATCTTTTTATTGTTTTACAATTCAAATAAAGGAAAGGACACAATAGTAAAATATCCATAAGTCAACAGTCGTGGCTATCACCCAAAACGTGTCATACATAAATAAAAAAATTCTGAGCTGAGGGTTGTGTCACATAAGGCTAATCATGAAAATCGCAAATTAATAAAATATATAGACATCAGATGAACAGAGTATCAAATACGTATGTGGCAAGGCCACTAGGACTTCCAGCAACTAGACTTATAGGATGGAAAGATTTGGACTTGGAAGTCATACTGTAGCCTGGTACACCATCAGTGGTGTATCAGCCATGGGTGCAGGGTGTTCACTGAACACGGGCCCTGAGGGGTTGGGGGGCCCATTGTGCACCCATGGATGATCTCTCCCTGGTTGACAGCCAGGGATGATGGGTGCAGTGTGGGCTTGCACACGGGCCCACTAATTTCATGATACAACCCTGTACACCATAAAACCCAGAACTATTTATAAAAAGAAAAAAATGAGATAAAGAGGGGGGTAAATGGAAAAGGAAGAAAAAAAAGAAGAAGGGGAGAGGAGAGGAGGAGAGAAAGAATAAGAATAGGAAGAGAGATATAAAGGACCAAGTGATCCATTGGGCCCAGAGATGTATCAAATAATTAAAACACTGTAGAAGTGTAGTCAAGGGGAAAGGGAAATCAGAGGGAATGCTCAATATAGTTGACCAGTACCAAGGATCCAAAAGGATCTCAATGGCAGTGACATTTTAGCAGGTGATTTGAGCAGAGTATATTTTTCAAGCAGCGGTCTTTTGAAATGCTATAAGTAGCCATCTTCATGTGGTTTGCTGTTAAAACGCCTTTCACTAGTGACTGCAGTTTGCCATTTTTCAATAAGGTTTGTTAAGTCTGTTAAAACGTGTTTAGGGGTTTTCTGCTGGTTTGCTGCTGTGTCATGTTGCACAAGAGCACAGGACATCATCAATGATTCTGGAGAAGAAGAGACTTTCCATCACTATGTCATTTTATTATCCAGTGGTCTTTCAAATCACAAATTCAACTTATTGTTACCCCTGAGGGGAACCCATAACAGACATTGTGAGGTTGATTTACTAAAGCTTAATTGAACGAGTTGAAATTAGAAGCCGATTGGCTTCCATGCACAGCTGTACCAGATTTTACACTCTTGTTTTAGTAAATCACCCCGTTTGTCCACAGAAGTTGGATGGAGCCCTTGTTCACATTGCATGTCAAATCGGAGCCTATTGCCAGCAACTGGAGTGCCCCAATCGGCGCTGCGCCGATTTAAAAAAGTAGGTCCTGCACTACTTTTGGCGACTTTGGGGGCAATTTCAATAGACATCTGTGCATGAACCCGCACAGATGTCATTCAAGTTGCCCACGAAGTCTGACTGAAATGCGGCTTTGAAATTGTGCGAGTTCAGATCAAAGCCGCGCTCAGCGTGAATGAGGGCTTAGATCAGTGATGGCAAACCTTGGCATCCCAGATGTTTTGGAACTACGTTTCCCTTGATGCTCATGCACTCTGCAGTGTAGTTGAGCATCATGGGAAATGTAGTTGCAAAACATCTGGGATGCCAAGGTTCGCCATCACTGGCTTAGGTGCATTTTTCCCTCTGAGGCCCTTGTCCAAACTGGACAAATGTTGTTAGCGAAAAAATGGGACAGTGACATTTAGAGAGTGGAGGGTCTGAGTAGCACTTATTTAAGTATTTAGAAAGTGATTGTTTGAGCGGTGAATTAAAAAAAATAAAACCACAGGAGTGCAAAGTAGAAAACAAAGATACAAAACATAGATTCTCATGGTTTCTAAACGCGGCAACTTTTGTGCAAACCAATCAATAAACGCAGATTGCGATTTTGTTTTACCAAAAATATGAGGAAGAATATAAATCGGCCAGAACCGATGAATACATTTGTTATTTTATATATTTTTTGGATTTGTATTTTAGCAAAAAGTAAGAAATATTGTTTTTTTTGCAAAATTGTTGCTCTTTTTTTGTTTATAGCGGCGATCAGAAATGACGCAGAGATGATCAAATACCACTAAAAGAAAGCTCTATATGTGGGAAAAAAAAATTTTTTGTTGGGGTACAACGTCGCATGACCGCGCAATTCTCAGTTAAAGCGACGCAGTGTCGATCGCAAAAAGTGCTCTGGTCCTAACGTGGGAAATCCTTCCGGGGCTGAAGTGGTTAAAGAGCTTTGGGAACCTGGGTTTCACTTTCCAATCACACCTCCTTCATAACCAAATCTCTCCAAACCCCGTTTTTATGTTTAGGAAAGGAATTCTCCCAATATTCCCCAAAAACTATTATATCTTTCATTTAACTTACAGCCTGGTTGGCGATCGATAAAAAAAAAAAAGAATGGAATAACATAGAGCCCTAGACCTTAAAACAAAACTATTGGCAAAAGTTTGTTTTTTCCCTTTGGATACTGTAAGGGAGGGTTATAACCCCTGTAAGGTTTATTTTTGCCATCTTTGTCCCATTGGAGTTCCCCCGTACCAGCTGTCACTTTTTGAAATCACGCGCCCGCATCATTTATTCACAGAGCTCTGTGTGAATGAACTACAAGCCCCAACATCCTTAGTGGCTGTCGGCTT
>BLSH010264502.1:263871-281075 GCA_018402905.1 Glandirana rugosa
AAGTATCTATTTTAATATGATTGAATGGAATAAGATTATACATAAAAGATATAGAGACGCTTCCTACTCTGTATTACTACTTATTTATTACTATTTATCTTATTACTATTATTATTATTTTTATTTTTATTACTATTTAACGATTTATCTTATTATTATTATCATTATTATTATTTTTTATCTTATATTTTATATGTATACACATAAATATACTGTGACTTACGTATATCATAAAAAAAGAAAACAAATGTTTGTAATTTGAGTATGTATCGACACATATATATATATATATATACATATATATATAAATATAAATATATATATATATATATATATATAAATATAAATATATATATACATATATATATATATATATACACAGCTATGTATGAGTTTAATGTTTGTAAACAAAAGAAAAAAATACTATATGCATTCAGTGTCATATAAATACACATATGTATATTTTATATTCTATTTTTTATTATTATTACTATTATTATTATTCTATTTAGCAATTTATCATTATTTTTATTTTTATTATTATTATCATTATTCTATTTATCATTATTTATTCATCATTATGTCTCATCCTTCGCAGAGATATAGAAAATACATATTAGAATAAGGTAAGTTAGTATAATTTTATCTATGAATAAATAATCAAGGTATGGAAAAAAATACTACTGCAAATTAAAATAGTTCTATTTATTTTTATAGAAAAAAACACAAATAAATAAATAATTTTAAATGTATATATATATTTATATCCAAACATACGTGCACATTTTTTTCCACAGACACATTATCCATTATTGACATCTTTCTTGTCTGTTTGTTACAATCTCCAACAAAGATCTCGTCTTAATGCGTTAGAACATGAAAACAGGAACAAATCTATTGATAATTAGAAGCCTATGATAAATCTCATTCATTGCCTTCCCCTGCACTGGTATAATATCCTGGACAAAGAGGGTCCCTAGAGGGCAGAACCACACATGCAGTGAGGTGGGCAGAGGTTATCTGTCTGCTTTGTGTCTCAAACAATTTCCTGCAATTGTCTCCTCTGCACCATCCAGGCGGAGAGGACTGCCCTGTACTTTGCAGGGAGAACAGTTTATACTGGCAGGAGAGTGTTTATTTAACTAATGATGTTTACATCTGTCTCATCCCTTTTGCCAGGACCTAGGATATATGAAAGTCCAAAGAATCCCTTTAAATACATTTTTAATTGAATATTTCATTCTCTGCAGACAAAAATAAAAATCAAAGAATTATCAGTAGTGGGGAAAAAAATAATTACCTATTGGATATTTACATGTAATTAAAATCTTAAAAATTGCTAAACATTTTTTTTTTTTAATTTAAAAAAAAAAAAAATATTTTTAACCTGAACTTTACCAACCTTGCTACTTCTTCTGCCTTATCACAACCTGTTGTCAGACACGGTAAAGGTCACTTCAGTCAGAAGCTATCACTCTCAGCTGCTATGGATGACTGTTGTGAGGCACTTTCAAGAAATCGTGATTAAACAAATGAGATGTCACTGTAGCAAGCTTGGCATCACAGCATCTCATGCTATTAATAATTTTAATTGGCTGAGGTCAGCTATAACAACACTTTGTCTAATTATGTTGCTGATGAAGCTGGAGCTTTTTTGTAGGATGCAGGAGTGTGGGGAGGCTACACACACAAACTCACACATTACAATCTCACAACGGTGTACTATTGATCAATGTTGGGTTTAAAGACAAATTAGGCTGTATTTTAGGTCAATGGAGGATTATATTAAAGGCAAAACAGGCAGCTGCCCAGGGCTCAGACTCTAGAGGAGTCCATGGAATTGCTAAAAATGTTTTGCACTTTTGCATAATAAGTTGACTTATTTCCAGAAGGTGACCAGTAATGATCAGCCTTTGTATCCCTCTTGGTAGAGGTTTACTTTAAACCCCAACTACCCTAATTGCTCGTTTATGTCTGGAGGAACAATGAAAAGACATATACTTACCCGATCTTTCTCTCCATCCCACGGCTTTTGCACCTCCACGCTCCACCGATCTAGGGTCATGACATCATGAAGGCCAGAGCAGGGTCCATGATGATGCAGAGGGACAGTTTTGTGGGGGAGCATAGGATCAGGTCAGCAAAACTGTTTCTCCTCTCCCCTAAACAAAGCAAGCAATTAACCCTTGCAATGCGGACACAGTGGGGGAGATTTACTAAAACTGGTGCAGTCAGAATCTGGTGCAGCTGTGCATAGTAACCAATCAGCTACTAACGTCAGCTTGTTCAACTAACCACTTCAGCCCCGGAAGGATTTACCCCCTTCCTGACCATGTGATTCGGCACTGTGTCGCTTTAACTGACAATTGTGCGGTCGTGCAACACTGTACACAAACAAAATGTATGTCCTTTTTTTCCCCCACAAATAGAGCTTTCTTTTGGTGGTATTGACCACCTCTGCAGTTTTTATATTTTGTACTATAAAAAAAAAAAAGAGCAACAATTTGGGAAAAAAAAATATATTTTTTACTTTCTACTATAAAATATTCCCAATAAAAGATGCAAAAAATCGAATTTCTTCATCGATTTAGGCCGATGTATATATATATATAAAATACATATCCAAAAAAATATAAAAAAACAAATGTATTCATCAGTTTAGGCCGATATATATTCTTCTACATATTTTTTGGTAAAAAAAAAATTGCAATAAGCGTATATTGATTGGTTTGCGCTAAAGTTATCATGTTTACAAACTATGGGATAGATTAAGTGACTTTTTTAAAATTGTTTTTACTGTTAATGGCGGCAATATGCGATCTTTAGCGGGACTGCGACATTGGGGTGGACAAATCTGACCCCAAATGACACTTTTTAGGGACCACTGACATTATTACATTGATCAGTGCTATAAAAATGCATTGATCAATGTAAAAATGACACTGGCAGGGAAGGGGTTAACACTAGGGGGCAATCAAGGGGTAACCATGTTCCCTCAGCATGTCCTAACTGTAGGGGGGATGGGCTACCAGGGACATGACAGAGATCACTGTTCCTGATGACTGGGAGCAGCAGATCTCTGGCATGTCATCTGTCAGAACGGGGATCTGCCTTGTTTACATAGGCAGATCCCCGTTCTACCTCTGTACAAGGTGATCGTGGGTTGCTGGGGGACATCAAGTTCGCCTGGCCCGAGGGCACGCTCCCGCAGCATGCAGCTATGGCGATTCGCACAGGAGAGCCGACCCGCCAATGTATAACGATGGCGGGCGGTCGGCAAGTGGTTAAGCTTTGGCAATAAAATCTGAAAGCTGATTGGTTGCAGTTTTCGTAAATCAACCCCACTCCCGCTGAAAAGGATTTGGGCTTCTAAAGGGGCAAGGTTTTTACCTTCATGTATTCTATGCATTAAGGTAAAAAAACCTTCTCTGTAAAGCAGCCCCCCAGGCCCCTATAATACTTGCAGTGATGTGCACGAGAGCCTCAGCTCTCCAGGGACTCTCACTTCTCATTGGCTGAGACAGGGAGCCAATGGCAATCACAGCAAGTGAGGCAATGAGGAGAGAGAGGGGGCAGGGCTGAGCCACGGCTCTGTGTGTAAATAAACATGCAGAGCAGCAGCTCCGGAGTGAGCCTGCTTGGGTGCCCCCATGGTAAGCTGCTTGCTATGGTTGGCACTCGGCAGGAGGAAGGGGCCAGGAGCGCCAGCCGGGGGGCCCAAGAAGAGGAGGCTTTTGCACTGTTACACTTTATCACACGCCTGACGAAGGGGTCCTGCATGGCTCCGAAACATTGCACTTCTTTGTGATGTGATCTCTTTACAATGAAGAAACCTTTGGACGGTGATCCATGGTGTGCTGGCGAACACGTACACTTCAAAGAGGAAGAACGGGACTGCTCTGTGCAAAACCATTAAACAGAGCAGGTAAGCATAATAACATTGTGTTTATTTACTAAAGAAAAATAGACTGTTTCCTTTGCAAAGGAAGTTGCACCTTGCAATGGAAATGTTCCAAGTGCTTAATAAATGAGATGAAGCTCTGTTGACTTCCATCATCCAATCCTATGCAAGCAAAAATGCTGTTTTTTTTCCTTGCACATGATTGGGCATCCTTTGCAAAGTGAAAATTCCCTTGCAGATTGGAAAACTATTTGCCTTTAGTAAATCAGCCACATTTATGCACATTCTATATGACTGGATGCAATGGGGGTAATTTACTAAAAGCAAAATGTGTTTCACTTTGCAATGGAAGTTGCACTTTGCATGGGAATTCCCCCCCCCCCTGGAACTTAGTCAATGTGGGGTAATTTCACTTGCAAAAACTTCCGCTTTAAGAGGAGGCGACCCCTTGACATGCCACAATTGGCATGTCATTTTTTTGGGGGGGAGGGGAGTGGGGACAGTGTTTTCAGGGTCCCAGGTCCCACTTCCTCTCCTGGCGCCGCGGAACTGGAAGGAAGTTCACCCCGCCACCAGGCGATCTTCTGGAACACGTCACTGGTCCCAGAAGGTACACCGGCCATTCACAGGGCTCAGCGCAGCTCGCGCATGCACAGTGCACGCATGGCTTTGAATCCAAAGCCGGGCACCCACACTTGTGATGCCGGCGCCGCACGGAGGAGGGGGAGAACAGCAACGCTGCGGGTGGTCGCATCTCTGGAGCCTCCGATTATTAAAAGGGTGGAACTCCGCTTTAATGACCAGAGCTCTTTTTTGCAATACGGCACTGCGTCATTTTAACTAACAATTGCACGGTTGTGCGACGTTGTACCCAAACAAAATTGATGTCCTTTTTTTCCCCACAAATAGAGCTTTTTTTTGATGATATTTGATCACCTCTGTATTTTTGGGGTTTTTTTGCGCTATTACCAAAGAGTGACAATTTTGAAAAAAGAACAATATTTTTTACTTTTTGCTATAATAAATATCCACAAAAAATATTTTAAAAAAAACGAATTTCTTCCTCAGTTTAGGCCAATATGTATTCTTCTACATATTTTTGGTTAAAAAAATCGCAGTAAGCATGTATTGATTGGCTTGCACTCATGAATTGAAAGCCCTGGGCTCTTGGTACAGTGAATCCAACATAATTTTAAGCTGCCCATGCACGGTTCAGTTTTGTTCATTCAGCTAGCCGGCAGTGTAGCTGATTGAAGCAAAATTTTCCAATAAGCTGGTTCATGAGAAGATCAACTTCTCGTGAATGGGAAAGACCATATATGGAATTTCTTTGATCCATGTATGGCCAGCTTTAGTGAGTGTACCATTTAGAATCTTTTCACTCTTGCTATATAGAAGGATGAGTTTCTTTCCTCCTGGTGCATTATCTGTAATGTGCCATTCAAAAAGTTTGAAGCTCCTTTGAAATAGCAGAGGGACAATCTAGGAACTCAAGTATAGCAACCTTGCCTCAAGTACCCTAACTTCTTTATTAACATTAAAGGGGTCATATAATGTATAAGGACCACCAAAATAGTTTTTTTAATATTAATTATCCCTAATCTACATGCAGGGTGCCGAACGCATGGATTTCAATGTTTTTTTTTTTTTTAAGCACATGATTAGAGCCTGAGGATCTAATTGGCTTCTAAAAAGGGTGGCACTGCACCCCGAGCCCACCCAGTTGTATGACAATAGCAAATTAATATTCGCTGTTGTCTTCCTGCTTCTCGTCCCGGGCAATCAGGAAGCGGGTCTTAAGACCCGATTGGCCGAAAGGAGAAGCAACCGTATTGACCGGGAGCAGGGGGGAGATGCAGGGGGAAGCTGCCTTCAACCAGGATGGGGTAAGTGCAAAGTGGATGGACAAGCGAGTGATGGGGGGGAGGGATTGTTTGCCAATTCACAGAGTGACAAGGGGTGGGGGTTTTGACTGACCAAGCAAATGGGGGGGGTTGGGTATTTGCCACCCCCCCCAAAAACAAAATAAAGCACCAGCTGCCACTGCTATCCACTTCTCCATAACATGGGGTGGTGGTGTAATCTACAGATAGCTAGGAATAATGAAACTGGTAACAGTGCAGCACAGGCAGAGAATGCTGGAAGTTCTGCCAGGATCGACAGGCATTTTTTGCATATATTGAATAAATATAACAAAACTGTTATATAAAACAGACCAAAAGGGAGAAAATATGAGAACTTTAATTTTAGGGTGTATAAAACCTGGCGGAGAATTACACACTTCCTTATATGTTGCAAAACAATAAACAACAACGAAAATGCTGGAGTTCCACTTTATTACCTGTTTAAAGACTACCGATTTAATCCACAGTGAATAGGGTCAGCTCTTAACAACCGCGTGCAGTGAAAAATACTGAAAGTTGATCTGTGAATTTGCGCCATGGATAACTATGAATCACTACTTCTTGTAACAAGCTATTAAATATAGCCAATTACATCATACTGCAGGTAAAATCCTTAAAGGCAAACTATGGTGTATTTTAGTGAGTAAATATTTGGAGTTGATTATGTTCTAAAGTTTTCCTAAAAAAATAATTTTTTTGTTGTGACTTGCTAGCTGTACACTTAAGACTCGTACACACCATAAGAAAATCGGGCGAGAATTTTCATCCATAGAACTTTCTTACGATTTTCATATAGTGTGCACACAGCTTTCTACAGCCGATTCCGACCTTCTGAACTAAGATTTCCAAGGGGACAAGCTCCAAAATTTTTCTTGTACAAGAATGATTTTCCCTTAATGTGTACCATTTTCCTATGAGAAAAATTATTAACAAAAGACTGCGCATGATCAGAAACAATAAACAAAAAAAGAGGCTTTGTTGTAAGAGAATTTTCGTATGAATTTTTGGTTCCGATTTGCTGTGAAACAGCGAGGAAAATTGGACGATCGTTCGCCCTATTTTCTTATAGTGTGTACCCACATTAGGCTCGGTTCACACTTGTGAGATGCGGGAACCAGCGCGATTCCAGTGCGGGTTCCCGCATCGCATCTGAATCGCCGGCGGTTCACACTGCCCTCTGCAAACTGCTGCTGGTGTCAATACAAAGTTAACCACGTGCCGTGGATTGACGGTGGCAAATTGGTTCGATATTGCGAAAGTTGTCCCCTGATGGCGGCTCCGAGATTGCGCGTTCACTGTGTTCCGGGGGAACCAGGGAGCAGGTAGGGTGGACTCGATCTCCTCCGGCTTCCCACGATCGCTCCCCCGCAGTGACAGAAACGAGGTCCGTGTATGTAAACACACGGATCACCGTTCTAACAGGGGGAGTCTTAGGATTCCTGGCCAATCGGGTCTCAGGATCCACTTCCTCTTCAGGAGAAGCCCTGGCTCTTCCCTTGGCAATTTTCAATCTCGTGCTGCCTGTGAATGTAAGAATTTTCATGGTAACATGGAGTCTTCCTCGGGAGTGTGCAAAAGGTGACCCCAGTGGGACCACACAAGCTAAGGGGCCACCCTGAAACCAAAAACCGAACCAGCAATCAGGGGAACCGGGTGAATCTGGGCAAGCTCCTAAAGTAAAGCCTCCTTCCCGACGGTCTCCAGCCGCCACTGTTTTCCATACTAAAGAAGAACTGAGCACGTTATTGGAATTACAACACTGGGACACTTGTCAGCTACCGTGTAGTTATATGTGTTTAGCAAATGTATTTTAATCACAACTTGTGTATACAATTAGTTTATTACACCTTCCCTACATGTATACTTTTTTCAAAATGGATTCATATTCTATCTGATGGTTTTATCTTTTGTTGTCACATGTAATTAATATAGGAACTGCGCAACGCCACTCACATTTAATATATACTGAGTGTGTAGTTGTGAACACATTAGGTGTTGTAGCAATCCCCCTTTTTCTTTCTTCACCTTTGTCTTAGCATTCACCCACTTAATTTTATTTAAAATTAGCACTACCAGGTAGCATAAGGGATAACACACAGTTTGGTTTTATCTCTCCATTATAACCACTGAAAGTTCCACGGCGTACTGGTACCTTGCGGTGCGTCAAGTGGTTAAAAATGTATAAAACAATCTATCTATCTATCTATCTATCTATCTATCTATCTATCTATCTATCTATCTATCTATCTATCTATCTATCCATCCATCCATCCATCCATCCATCCATCCATCCATCCATCCATCCATCCATCCATCTATCTATCTATCTATCTATCTATCTATCTATCTATCTATCTATCTATCTATCTATCTATCCATCCATCTATCTATCTATCTATCTATCTATCTATCTATCTATCTATCTATCTATCTATCTATCTATCATTTTAAAGCAATATTTTTTTTTCTGTTACTTATTTTTTTAGCATTGTTAATTCTTTCAAGTTTCAACTGCTGTCTTAGACCCAATTGGATAGAGACGATTCTTGACTTCCTGTCCTTATTAAAGTGGAGCAAGAAATGTGGGGAGAGGTTGTCATTGGGATGTGAAGACACAGACTAATAATAGTCTGACAGAGGTTCTAACCCATTATACTGTAAAAAAGTGCTTCATGTGGTTTGTATGCCCATTGTAGAGATTTCCCATTTTTTCCACCCAGACATGAAATGAAGGTAAATCTCTTCAACAGGCACCCAGTTGGAAATAAATAACACCAGGGTTCCAACTCTTCTTTACTCTATCCAAAACTAAAACAAAAAGTGTTGGCTGGAGTTGGGCTTTAAGAATACCACAAGCAGGTTTTGAACGTCTATAATAGTTCTGGAAATTGCAATCTGTCGGATAGCTATCCAAAGAATAGATTTCGTTTTCTAGCAACCGGCCTAAAACTAAGAGAAGTCCCAACACTAAATACTTCCCTTCTTAGCCACCACTTAGGTTGCTTGAGAACTCCAATAAGATTGACATTAATGTACATTTGTTAATATGTCCTGCCAGTGCCTGAGGCTGGCAGCGCCGCTCTCCTTTACAGTATCCGAACACATATTATTAGCCTATTCAGTGTATGGTCAACCTTTCTGTTTCCCTGAGGGCCATGGAACTGAGCTACAGCTGCCCGGCGAGATTAGAACACAGACGGAAACAAATTCAATGCAGAGAAACATGTTTTTGTCAGTTGCTCCTCTCCCCAAGGTAATATGTTAATGGTTCTGAGATGACAAGGAAGGACGATGAGTTTGCAGGTAAGGTCAAGAACACGTGTGACAACAGCCAGGAGCTGGGGTCAGCAGTGGTCAACACATGGAGCTGTTGTGTTGACTCTTCCCATGCCATTGTCTCCGGAGCCTACATCAAACCATGACATTTCTCAAGATGACAAATGACCGTTCGTAGGAGACCTAAAACTTTTTGTGTGTCAAACTTTCTCTGGTGGTTAAAATGCTAATTGCAAAATACAAACAGAGCTGACAATTATATTTGCATTCAAACTACAGGGCCATATACATGAAAAGCTTTACCAAAATGGGATACAACAACCAGATAACATAATCTAGAGTACATTGAACTAGGCCTGTACTAGAATTTAAAAAAAATAATTACTGGAGAGATGTCCTAGGTAAAACTCTAAACGACAAGTGAAATGTTAATGATATCTGCCAAACACTGAAAGTCAATGGACACAGCAGTCAAGATGAACTCCAGGGAAACAGATACAGAAACAGATGTAGTATCTGTATGGGTATTGTTTTTACCTATCGAAGGATTTATAATACTCTATGGGGGAGATTTACTAAAATTGGAGAGTGCAAAATCTGGGGCAGCTGCGCATGGTAGCCAATCAGCTTCTAACTTCAGTTACAGACAGACTCCCAGCTTGCTGATTGGGCACTGAAGGAAAAACATCACACCACTCTGCTCTCTCCTCCTCTCAGAATGTCCATTAGCAATACATGTGCACTGCTGCAAAGCCTGATTGGCTCCTAGTGCATCCCAGGATGCTGCTATGCGGAGATTACAATAGGCTAATATTGAGGCAGCTTTAGGTTCAGTCCGGGTGCATGAGGCTGCAGCATTTAGGTGCAAGCCGCTAACAAAGGTACATCATCCCGCTACTGGCAGCTTGTCAAACTCTATCAGATGCAGACAGCTGCCGTGGCTTGATGTGCCTGGACAGTGCACCTGGTGGTACTTATGTTTAGCCTAAGTTCACATTGGTATGATTTGGCATGCGACTTGACTTGTCAAATCGCGTGCCAAATCGGCGGCAATTGCCGGCAATGGCACCGTCTGAATTGCTGCGACACCGACATTGGGGCGCCGCATCAATTCTCAAAAGTAGTTCCTGTACTACTTCTGGCGACTTCGGGTGCGATTTCAATAGGTATCTGTGCAGGAATCCGCACAGATGTCTCTGAAATCACCCCCGAAGTCAGATTGACAGGTGGGTATGAAATAGTGCGAGTTCAGCTGAATTCGCATGATTTCAATCTCACAGCAGTGTGAACCAAGGCTAAGGGCAGTATGAGCCCAGGGGTGAATGGCCATAATGCAAGCTGCTATGTGCATTAATCCCTGGGTGCATACTGCACTAAATGTAGGTACTTACACTACCCAAGCCCTGTCTAACTGCAGCAGCTGTCAGCCTCTCATTGAGTTCGACAGGCTGCTGGCCGGCTGGATAATGAACCTGTGCTCACCATCTGCACCTGAACGACGGAGCTTCATGCACCAGGGTTGAATGCCCAGTGTGAATGGGGCTTTATTATCTGCTTGAAGTTTAGTTTAAACCTACCTGCACCTTCATTTTTATCCATGTACAGATCTTGTGCACCAGTCCCCACAACTCCCCAGTGCTGGTTGGATCTTGTGATCAGAACCATTTGTGCTTAACATCTTCAGCCCCGGAAGAATTTCCCGCAATAGGACCAGAGCACTTTTTGCGATTCGGCACTGCGTCGCTTTAACTGACAATTGCACGGTCACGCGGCGTTGTACCCAAACAAAATTTACGTCCTTTTTTTTCGCACAAATAGAGCTTTCTTTTGGGGGTATTTGATCACCTCTGCGTCATTCTGATCACTGCTATAAACAAAAAAAGGGCGACAATTTTGCAAAAAAAACAATATGTCTTACTTTTTGCTAAAATACAAATCCTAAAAAAACAAAATAAAAAGAACTAATTTATTCATCAGTTTTGGCGAATATATATACTTCCTCATATTTGTGGTAAAAAAAAAAAAAATCACAATCGGCGTTTATTGATTGGTTTGCGCAAAAGTTGCCGCGTTTACAAAACCATGAGAATTAATTTCTGACGTTTTTACAATTTTTTTTTTACTAGTAATGGCGGCAATCTGCAAGTTTTATCGGGACTGCGATATTGCAGCAGACATGTCGGACATTTTTGACACTTTTTGGGACCATTGACATTTATACAGCGATTGTAAATTTAAATATCCACTGATTAATGTGTAAATGTCATTGGCAGTGAAAGGGTTTACCTGCAGGGGGAGATCTAGGGGTTAACTGTGTTCCCTAGGTGTGTTCTAACTGTGAGGGAGCTGGGCTACCAGGGGCATAGGAGATCTAACTGATCCCAGTGACAGGGATCAGTAGATCTCTTACCTGCCGCCTGACAGAGCGGGGAACCTCCGTGTTTACATCGGCGGTTCCCCGTTTTTCTTCTCTGCCAGGTTATCACGGGCAGAATGTGGCAGGCACGAGAGCCGTGCACTAGCGTGCCGCCATTTATAAAGGCGATTTGCGGGACAGAGCCACTCTGCAGCAGTAAATGTATGCGACGTGATCGGGAACCGGTTAAGGTCACCGCTAGGGCCCTGTTCCCACCACAGTGCTGGTGTGATGTGTCATCTTGTGCGCTGCAGAAAAATGATGCATATCTGCATTTATCTGTAGCGCACTGGATGGCACTGCAATGCAGACAATAACATATTGGGGTTGATTTATTAAAATTGGAGAGTGCAAAATCTGGTGCAGCTCTGCATAGAAACCAATCAGCTTCCAGTTTTTTTTCCAACGCTTAATTGAACAAGCTGAAGTTAGAAGCTGATTGGCTACCATGCAAAGCTGCACCAGATTTTGCACTCTACAGTTTTAGTAAATCGATCCGAATGACTCTTAAAATAAAGTAAAAAAAAAGAAAAAGTAAACAATGTGATGCACTAAAATGTGCCACTGCTTCCTATCAGAGCTCAGCCAGGGTTCACACTGACAGTGGCCCACAGGGTAAAATGTTGTGTTTTATTGTGCAGGCTAGAGTGAACACAGCCATAAGGCTACATAAACCCTGACAATGAACCTCCCTTCCTTTTTGGTCTGTCAAATATTTCATTAAATGTTATAACTGGTTGATAAGTGGAAAAATACCCGTTGGTCCTTCCAGATGGTAACTTCTCTTTATTGTAGCAGAGATTGGCGGTGCAGACAGCGGTAGAGCTAAGTATGTAAGTCAGTAGCGGCTGGTGTTCTATTTTTAGGGGGGCGGCCATCCCCCTGGTCAGCAGGCCGGGTCACGGGGGTCACGGACAGCACCCCGCCCCATCGGTCAGTCAGTCAGGGACCGCACTTACCTCATCTCACGGGCAGCATTCCAAGCGGCGGCTTCTCTCCGGCTGCGAGCGGGTCTCATTTCTCCAGCATCTCCTCCCTCCTCCTCCTGGTAGCCAATCGAAACTCATTTTGGCCAAACGGGTGACGGGTCTCATGACCCGCTTTCTGATTGGCTGGGAGGAGGATCAGTGTGAAAATAGCAAATATTCATTCGCTATTGACAAACAACTGGGTGGGCTTCAGACACAGTGCTCTGTGCCCCTAGCCCACCCTTTATTGAAGCCTATAAGAGCCTCTGGCTCTAATCACGTGCTTCACAAAAGCACCCTGCCATTGAAATCCATGCATTTGGCACCCTGTATGTAGATCAGGGGGTTGGATGCATGGATGGGGGGGCGGTGCCCGTGTGCCACTAATGGACGGGCCGCCACTGATCTAAGTTCTCCTTTGAAAGGGCAGCTTTATCTTAGATTTTGGTGAGTTGATTTAAAGTGGTTGGAAAGCCTTAAGGTTTTTCACGTTAATGTCATGTCATGTCAACATTTGCACAGAGCAGCTCTGATTCTCCTCTTCTTAGGTCTCCCGTCGGTACTCTGGGCCCCTCACCCTTGCCGAGTGCCTCCATAGCAAGCCGCTTGCTTGGGGCACTTGTGCATGCTTACTCCCGAGCCGACTCTCTGCGTCCATAAGCCCCACCCCCCACTCCTGCCTCGCTGGCTGTGATTGACAGCAGCAGGAGCCAATGGCTTCTACTACTGCATCTCAGGTAATCACTAGGGGAGACCCAGGAGAGCCTTGGGTCTCGTGTACATGGCTGGACATCGCTGGATCACGATCTGGCTTAGTTAAAAAAGAACTATGGTCAAAATGAAAAAATAAATATGTTATGGCTGTTAAAACATCTCACTGGTTGTTTTGCAAAAAACAATAAGGATTTTGA
The DNA here is from genome assembly GCA_018402905.1 of Glandirana rugosa. Classification (NCBI taxonomy): domain Eukaryota; kingdom Metazoa; phylum Chordata; class Amphibia; order Anura; family Ranidae; genus Glandirana; species Glandirana rugosa. The sequence continues at coordinate 277,248 of BLSH010264502.1, forward strand.
AATATCTACCTTGTCCCCTGCAGCTGAAAGCTCTCATATGCACTTCCCTTACTGAGGAGACAGCATTACTTCCTGTTTTTCTAATTGCCTTTTGTCCCCTTTTGCGTGCAGCCTCTCTGTCATGACATCACTGGGGGAGGTGCTCATATAGTCCATGGAAGGTCAGGCATTTCACTCTACACAAAAGTTCAGAATGAGGCTCCGCCCACGATCGACCCGTGAAGCCCCACCCACCCTCACCTATGTCCCGCCTTTGCCTGCCCACTGCTCTGATCCCAGCTTGTCTATTCTTCTGTCATTTTACCAATTACCAAAGGAGAGCAGGCAGAGTGAAGCACACATTAATAGACAATTCTGTGTGCAAACTAACCTGTACTGACTGTTTTACATAGCACACATCCAGCTATTGATTGGCAGATGGGTGTGTGTTGTGTAAAATAGACTGAGCATAATAGAAGGCAAATGTAGTTTCTTATGGGAGATACAGTGGGGTTGATTTACTAAAGCTTGAAAGTGCAAAATTTGGTTTGATTGTCAAAGCTTGATTGAACAAGCTGAGGTTAGAAGCTGATTGGCTAGCATGCACAGCTGCACCAGATTTTGCACTCTCCAGCTTTAGTAAATCAACCCCACAGAGAGTCTAGCACAGTGAAAGGAAATGACATACTAGCTCTGCTGAACTCCTCCCATCATTACTAGTAGTATGCAGCAAAGGAGAACTGGTGAAGGGGATTAGAGACCACAATTGCAGCTATATGGTAGGAAAATCATCATTTCAGTTATTATGTTTATTACCATGTGTAACTTTCAGGCAGTTATATGAGGATTTACTAAAATGTGTATGTTGCCTTTAGTTGTACTTTAAGTATTGGGGGGGCTGAGGGAGGAGTTGCACACTGAAGGTTTTTACCTTCATGCATAGAATGCATGAAGGTAAAAACCTTTAGCCTTTACAACCACTTTAACCACTTCAATAGCAGACACTTACCCCCCTTCCCGCCCAGACCAATTTTCAGCTTTCAGTGCTGTCGCACTTTGAATGACAATTGCGCGGTGGTGCGACGCTGTACCCAAACAAATTTTTTATCATTTTGTTCCCACAAATAGAGCTTTATTTTGGTGGTATTTGATCACCTCTACATTTTTTATTTTTTGTGCTACAAATAAAAAAAGACCGAAAAGTTTGAAAAAATAAAAAAGTCTTTCTCTGTTTCTGTCACAAAACTTGTAAATAAGTACAGTTTCTCCATCACTGATGGGCACTGATGATGCAGTACTGATTGGCACTGATGAGGTGGCACTGATGAGGTGGCACTGATGGGCACTGATGATGAGGCACTTATATGTAGCACTGATGGGCACTAATAGGCGGCACTGATAAGCAACACTGATAGGTGGTACTGATGGGCACTCATAGGCGGCACTGATGGGCACTGATAGGTGGCACTGATGGGCACTGATAGGTGACACTGGCAGGTGGCACTGGTGGGCACTGATAGGTGGCACTGGTGGGCACTGATATGTGGCACTGGTGGGCAGCAATTGCAGATTGCACTGTAAGGTGTGCATTCCCTGGTGATCTAGGGTGGCATCTGAAGTTGACACTGAGTGCCATCCATGTTGGGCATTGTGCCCCTTACCTGGAGGTCTAAGGTGGGCTCCCTGGTGGTATAGGATTGGCTCCCTGGTGGTCCTGGGTGGGCTCTCCCTGGTGGTCCCTGGGCGGGCTCCCTGGTGGTCCTGGGTGGCGATCCCAGGGGGGGGCTACACTGATAAACACTCAGCACAGACCCCCCCCCTGTCAGGAGAGCAGCCGATCGGCTCTCCTTTACTCATGTCTGCAGACGCAAATAGAGGGAAAGCCGATAAACAGCTCTTCCTGTTTACATTGTGACCAGCCATGATTGGTCACGGCTGATCACATGGTAAAGATCAGTCTGACCCACCGCACCATGCAATCGCAGATTATCCTGAGGACGTCAATAGACGTCTAGTCAGGATAATGAACCCCCTGCGTGGTTAAGGTTCTATAATGAAAAATTAAACAATAAACAATAATGTATAGCTGAAATCCAGGCAATATATTGAGGCTGCTTTCACACTGAGGAGTTTTTCAAGCACTTTTTCTTTAAAAAAACTGCCTGAAAAGCTTAAGAAAAATTCTTCCCTTTAAAATCAATGACTGTGTTCACACTGGGTGGGTGCACTTCTATAATGATGAAACAAATCTTGCTTGCAGCATTTTTGGAGCATGTTTGGGGAGTTAAAAAACGCATCCAAATTGTACCTGCGGTGCATTCTAGGTGCAGTTTTTGAGTCACATATCCTTTAAAATCCTCACCACAAACACGTTAAAATCGCAGTAAAATCACGGCAAAATCGATTTTGCTGTGTTTTTTTTGCAGTGGATCAGTATGAAAATTAGGGCAATACACCACCTGCATATTTCTGTGGCAGGTACGGACAGGTGTTTTAAATCAGCTATGGAATAGAAGCTTGCACAAATCAAGGACAGGCTGACATAGTCATCTGTAACTGCTTGCATGTAATCACACATGGAGAGACAACCTGTGGTTAGGGACAGATGTATGCCCCTTCACGTTCGTTGGCACACAACTGTCCCTAACTGTGGGTAATTGCTCCAGGTGCAGTTATATGTGAACAGCTACAAAGCCATAGACAGTGTCAGCTTCCTGTCTGTTGCTAATTGGACACTCCTGGCCATTCCCACCACAGAAATATGGTTATCCAGCCAGTGTATTCCCAGTTTCCAATGAGCGGTACATGGACCAATTGGCCAAGTACATGAAGCATGTTGGGCTTTTAGTTAGAATGAGGTAGTGTTAGTGTTTTTGTATCTCCACTTGGCCATACCCACTGGGGTCTGAGCTCCAAATAACTGTTTATGCTGGACACACACATCACAATCTGTTTTCACAATCTACTTTAAAGTACTGTTAGGCTCCATTCACATCTAAGCATTCCGGATTGCAGGCAGAATCTTCCTTTGGGCGACAGGCATCCCACCATTCTGTTTGCGTGATTTTACCTCGATTCATCGAGCGACGATTGTGACAAAATTGTGCCGCGATTGGGGTGCCATTGGAAGTGACAGGGATTGCACAGGGACCGCACAGGCATTCCCGCGATTTGCCATGATTCAGGATCGCGGGCAGAATTGCAGAGACTGTAAATTCTAATTGTAAGGTATAAAAAAGCTTGCAGAAGTGGTGTGTGGCTGTATTCTACATCTGTGGTGTATGTAAATCAAAGAGAAGAGGACACCTCAGTCTATTAAATTGGTATCCTTAATAATGTATAACAAAAAATATATACTCACAAATATATTAGTAAAAAGTATAAAAGCATATCAAAGTCAATAGTAGACACAAAGCGACTAGGTCACAAGGACTGTTCGGAGGACCTTCCATATGGCTGACGCATTCCAAGGGGGATTCCATCTTCCTCAGAGCCACTTGGGTAAAGCACTAGGTTGGCGTGCCCTCTTCTCTTTGTTTTACAGTGTTTCCATTGGGTTTCTCTCCCGACCCTTAGAGGGCAGCAAAACTGGTGCTTTCTTTTGAACTACCAAAAACCTGTGATATATCTATTACCATTACACTACCCTTAAACCCAGGAGAATGCTATTGTACTGTTTGATCATCTACGGTGCATACGAGGAAGATTCCCAGGAGGATCATGCACCCATGGGCTGGAGAGTGAGGCAGCAGTGGCACTTGAAGGCAGTGCCGTTGATAAGGCTGTACAGCCAGTCCTGTTGCACCAGGCCCAGCCCTATGAGCTCAACGGGGGGGGGGGGGGGGGGGG
>BLSH010264502.1:281085-295282 GCA_018402905.1 Glandirana rugosa
GGCTTGGGCACCTTTACAGTTCATTTCTGCAAAATAAAAAACAAGACTTTCTAAAGCCCTGTAGGAGCAGAGATCTCAGTTTGATCAGATGCTTTGGAGGCTAGAGGAGAGATATGGGATCCAATAGACCCCAGATATCTCCATAAAGAGGACCTGTCATGGCTTATGCTATTACATGTTCAAAGCTGGGTCAGGGGTGGGGTCAAGGGCAGGTCAAAGGGGGCCCCATCAGGTAGGGCCCCAAGATTTCTAAAAGCGGCCTGCTTGGAGCAGCACAATGCCTAATTGTGAGTATCCAGACTGAAAGATGTTTTTTTTCTTTAGTTGGACCGCAAACTTCACCAAGGCCCCACTCACACTTGCAAATGGGACTGTTTACATTTATCCACTGGAGACTCAGCAGAGTTCCTTGAGATTAGCTGCATCTTGTCTGTTTGCATGTGACCTCTCATGTGGTTAATCGCAAACTACCTTTTATGCATTATTTTGCAAGTTGTAATTGCAGAGCAATACAACAACAGGTTGGGTTTCTGTGTTAGGAGACATGTGACTCAATAGGATCACCTGTCCTTTCTGCCAATCGGGTGACGGGTATCACACCTGCTTCCTGATTGGCTGGGAGGAGGATTAGTGTTGCAACAGCGAATATTCATTCGCTGTTGCAACACATTTGGGTGGGCTCTGGAAGCAATGCTCTGTGCTCCGAGCCTACCTTATTTTGAGGCCTATTAGGGCCTCTGGCTCTAATCAGTGCTTCAAAAAAACACACACCAAAAAAATTAATGTGTCCGGCGTCCTGAAAGGGGCCGGGCACATGGATAGGGAGGCGGCGGCATGGATCGGGGGGCGGCGCCTGTGCACCCTCAATGGACGGGCCGCCCCTGCTCAATCTTCTACCCCATGTGGCAACACTGGTGGTTGGTGACTGGCCTAGTGCTGTCACATGGAGGCAAATAAAAAATCTTGCACTGTGTAAGCTCTGACTAAAGTGTCTGGGAGCTTGCACATGGCTTGGTGCTGTTTCTTTTAACCTACTACCCTAGGCACTGGCCAACAAGTGCCATTATTTTAAATAAAGTCCAAAGTACAGTTTCCCTTTAAGGACAGAACTCTCTTTTTCATCCCATCCAAATTTTTTTTTTGTCTCTTGGGTTTTCCCACATCGCTCACACATGACTTCAGCCAAGATGACAGAGCCTTCTGTCTCTGTTTATACGGAATTGAAGAATGATCTGTCCCAACATCATGTAAGAATTCAAGCTATGGCAACACTGGGATGTGGAATGTACTGACGGACAGAACAGCGCTGTCTACTAGTCTGTCAATATTCAACTAACTCTCAAACAATTGTACACAATAAATGAGCAATGGCCTCAAAATACCTCCCAGAATCTAATACTGGTGTCTTTTCAACTAAAAATGTTTGGATTGTAACAATGGAATTGGTCAATTGGATGGCCATAAGTCAGATGTGACCTCCAAAGCCATTCCCTTGCATTATTAGGACAGGCCGGAGTTTGAGATGTATGACTTTTTATGGAAACAGCTGAGCTACAGGCACAAGGTATATATTTATATATATATATATATATGTGTTACTGTGCAAAAGTTTTAGGCGGGTGTGATAAAATTCTGTAGATTAAGAATGCTTTCAGAAATAGCAGTGTTAGAAATACAAATCAAATCAATATTTGGTGTGACCACCCTTTACCTTCAGTGCAGTATTGATTCTTCTAGGTACACTTGCACACAGTTTTTGAAAGAATTCCATAGGAAGTTTGCACCAAACATTTTGGAAAACTTATAAGAGATCTTCTATGGATGTAGGCTGCCTCAAATCCTTTTGCCTCTTCATGTAATCCCAGACAGACTTGATGTTGAGTTCATGGCTCTGTGGTGGCAAAACCATCAGTCCCCGGGCTCCTTGTTCTTCTTTATGTTGAAAGTTCTTCCTGGCATTGGCTGTATGCTTGGGGATGTTGTTCTGCTGCAGAATAAAGTTGAGGACAAGCACACACCTCCCTGATTTGTATGGCATGACGGATAAGTATCTGCCTGTATTTCTCAGCATTGAGGACACCATTGATGCTGACCAAACCTCCAACTCCATTTGCAGAAATGCAGCCCCAAACTTGCAAGGAACCTCTACCATGCTTCACTGTTGCCTGCAGACACTCATTATTTTACCGCTCTCCAGCCCTTCGGCAAACAAACTGCCTCCTTCTACAGCCAATTATTTCAAATTCTGACTCATAAGTCCAGAGCACCTGCTGCCATTCTTCTTTACCCCAGTTCCTATGTTTTTGTACATAGTTGAATCGCTTAGCCTTGTTTCCACACCAGACATATGGCTTTTTGGCTGCAATTTTCCATGAAGACCACTTTTGATCATACTTCTCCAGACAATTAATGGGTGTACTTGGGTCCCACTGGTTTCCACCAGGCCTGTGCTGATGGCACTGCTGGACATCTTTCGATTTCGAAGGGAAGTAAACATGATGTGTCTTTCATCTGCTGCATTAGGTTCCTTGGCCAACCACTGCATCTACGGTCCTCAGCGTTGCCCATTTCTTTGTGCTTTTTAAAAAGAGCTTGAACAGCACATCTTGAAACCCCAGTCTGCTTTGAAATCGTTGCCTGGGAGAGACTATGTTGTGTCTTGTTGCTTTGCTCAGTCTTGCTGGGGTGTATGTTCTGTGACATGAATCTGTCTTCCACAACCTAACCTTAGTAGCAGAGTTTGGCTGTTCCTCATCCAGTTTTAAGCCTCCTACACAGCTGTTTCTGTTTCAGGTAATAACTGTGTTTCAACCGTCATATGACATTGACGATTATTAGCATTACTTGGAATAATCATACACTTGACTCTAATCCTACAAAATCCCTTTGTGCAAGTGTACAAAGTGTGCAAGTGTAAGAACTGATACTGGTTTGAAGCCAAGGGGAGTTACACCAAATATTTATTTGATTTAGATTTTTCTTCTGTTCGCTCACTTTGCTTTTTGTAAATTGACAAAAATGTATAAAAATATATATTTTTGAAAGCATTCTAAATTTACAGCATTTCTTCACACCTGCCAAAAACTTTTGCACAGTAATATGTGAAAGCTAATGCCAGGCTGCGGTATTGGGAGCATATGCAGATTTACATTTAAATTGTGCAGGTCACCAAACAATGGAAAGGAGAGAACTTTGTATAGTCTTCTGATTCGTCTCACCATCCCCTTACCACCTACAGTTCTCTAGCTGTGCTTAGCCCCATATGCTAGTAGATGGACAGAATATTGAAAGAAAAGGAGCAAAACGTTATCACATACAGTTTAAACATGAAATAGAATCTTGCAAGGCACTGCATGGCTACAGCAGCAATAATGCCAGGAAGTCCTGTGACAAGCCTGCCTATTCTACTCATTGGATTATGGAAGACAATAAAAATTAACTTAAAAGAAGTTGATTTTCTGCCTTTTGTTTTTCTAAAATGTTTCCTAGATATAAGCAGTTCACTAACTGATTTACATGTTGCCTGGTGTTACAAAGTCAAGAAAGGGAGATATGGTAAGGTAAACATTATGTGATTTTTAAAATTTTCAACTTTATATCCCCTCAAAGCTACACCCTGAACCCCTTTGGCAGGGGTGATATTATGGGTTCTTTATTTTCTTCTGAAGTGGCTGTGGTCCCTTACTTCTTCAGTGAACAGGGCTCATGTATTGAGGTGTAAGTGGCTTTCGGGCAGTAGGACTGTGAACCCAGAAGCAGTGGGCAGTCCATAAGGGGTGCAGGGGCGACACCCCCCTAATCTCCATGCATCAGACCATAATCTCCATGGGGGGCACCAGACGCATAGATTTCTACAAGAGAGAACTGCACCCGAGCCCACCCACTTGTGACATTAGTGAACCAACATTTCCTATTGTCTTCCTGCTTCTCTTCCCAGCCAATCAGGACAGGAAGCGGGTCTAAAGATCGGATTGGCCGGAAGGAGAAGCCAGGGAAGCCACCCGCGACCTGAATGGGGTAAGTGCGGACCTAGCGGGGGGGTTTGTTTGCCGCCCCCCCCAAAAAATGGAACACCAACCACCACTGATGACAATAGCGAATGTTGATTTGCTAATATCACAAGCGGACCTGGCGGGGGGGGGCTTTGTTTGCCACACCCCAAAAAAAATGAATTACCAACCGCCACTAAAGACAATGGTGAATGTTGATTTGCTAATGTCACAAGTGGGTGGGCTCGGGGCCCAGTGCTCTGTACCTCAAGCCCAACCTTTCTGAAGCCAATTAGAGACTCACACTCTAATCATGTGTTCCAGGACATCAGGACAGGAAGTGGGTCTTAAGACTGGAGTGGCCAGGAGGAGAAGCTGGGGAAGCTGCCCACGACCTGGATGGGGTAAGTGCGGACCTGGCGGGGGGTGCAAACAGACCCCCCCCAAACAAAAAAAAATTAAGCACCAGCCCCCACTAGAACCCAGGCTAGTGATGGTGCACCCTAGGGGGTATGTCCATGACAACCAGAGTTCACAGGAAGTGGGTTAAATTACACTGGTCATCATTCAACCAGGATCACCATATGGTGGAGGTAAGTATGAGGAACAGTTCAGGACTGAAGATAAGAATTGCAGTGAAAATTGCTGTTTTTTTATTTTTACAACAGTTGAGAAGTTTATTTTTATTTTAGTTAAAAAGTTGAGTTCCCAAACTATTACCATACTTGTATGTGTGGTACTATACAAGATCTAGGAATTGCTGCAGCAGAACACAAGTGCCTATAGTGGCGACACTGTTGCCAGAAATGTATTCTCTGTAAAAAAAAAAAGAGAGCAAATACTTACCTTTACCGCTACCTGAGCTGTGAATTCTGCTTGATTGAAGAGGTATTGCCTGTTTAAGTCTATTAAGAAGCCAACACTTCCAGGAGTTTCAGTCTCCCATGTTTGCCACTTCGTTCATTGCTTCTCCCGCCGACTTCTATTTTACTGCAGGATTTTATGGGATTTCTCCTCTTTTGTCATCAAGACAAAAAGTGAGAGGAAATCCAAAGTTTTATGTTTATCACTAAAATAGGTGTAATGGGGATTTTTTCTAGGTGGGCTCCTATTCTGGTGATGATTCTCAAATACTCTTTTAATTGGGAAGATTCATTCTAACTTCCTATCATGTCTCTGGGACAAGAACTACAGGGAAATCTCTTTGGATTGGTTTGAGGTGTGGGCACAGACAGCAACAAAAGCCTGAACGAGTTTATTGCACTCTGTTCAAAATAAAAACAGAGTCATCTAGAGTCTTACTTTATACCTTTTCAGGGATGACTACCACAACTTGGCATTTTTCGACCTATTATATACTATATATAGCAGAAAAAAAGCAGCTTATCTACAGACTGGTATGTATGTCAAATCATTTTGGAGATAACACAGTTCCCAGAAGAGCCCTTTTGGTGTAGTACTATTATTATAACACAAAAAGGTTGTGAAAGATAACGGCAAAGTATCTGATGAAGTTGCAGGTGACTGGCATACCTGATGAGGATGGGGCTACATTGGAGCTACGAATCTGAAGAAGGTTCCTTTTCTGGCACATGCCCATTATGGCACTGTAGGCTGTGTAGGACAGAGGACTTATTGACTATCATTTCCTAATGACTGCCACCCTTTATATTCCTTTGTCGGAATCCCACTGCCCCACACCTGCATTGTCATGTTTATTTGAAACACAGCCTTTGAGGCATACAGTAGTTTTGATGACAGAATGGATCTATAGAGCAGCCTTTTCAATCAGGGTGCCCCGGCACCCCAGGGTGCCTTGAGGTTTCTTCAGGGGTGCCTTGGCAAAATGCCTAAAAATGTATTAAAAATTGTTTACAGGCCAGCAGGTGGATCAAGCCTGCCTTTAAGTTACACAAAGCCAGAGGTTTTTGTTATGCACCTTTATGACTTTCTAGACACTGACATCCTAACAACCAACAATGTCATCAGTTAAGGAGGATGTCTGTTGCCTCCACAGCAACCTTGTTTGACCCTCCTGTGCCCCTCGCCCTCAGCACTGGGGTCACATTAGCTGACTAATGGAGAGAAATTGAGGGAGAAGAGAAACATTGGAATACAGGTCAGCATCAATGTGCAAAGGTGTATTTGCTTTGGAAGAATAAATCACCTCTGATATAGGGTGTCCTATGTGTGGATGTTGCTGCATTATGTAAAACTATTAGAATATTTTTTTACTTTTTAGAATGGGGTGCCTCAAGGTGGTCCATAATTTTAAAGCTGCCTTGAGATTGTCTATAATTTTAAAGGGTGGAAAAAGGTTGAGAAACACTTCTATCGAGAACACAATTTAGATATCTACTCTTTTGAAGATGTCTAAGTGGTATATGTTTGTCCACAGCTCTCAAGGACCCCCACCCCACCCCCAGCTCGAACATAGATAGATGGTATAGATGATGTGTGAACAGATCAAGTATTTTTATCAATGCCACTATGAGATATTATGCATAACAGATATCTCCCTAACAATCCTTCCGAAGAAAGGGATGGAAGTCCACAAAATGTGTTGAGGTGCTCTAAGCCCAGTAGATATTGTATGACATCTGTCTATACCAATAGATGCCATGTTGTGAGCATATGCTAATGGGCATTATTTGGGAGGCTTTCAATCGGTTTCACTTTGTTCTACTGTATATGTATTTTCTAGATTGGATTATTAATGTACCCCCACACCTGTGGGACATCACTTCTCACAACCGGACCACACTATTGAAGACCTCAATGTTCTAGTTCTTAAAAGGAATTTCAGAACTATCCAGGAATGGAAAACGTTTGAACTAAGAACGATAATTATTTTGGACACAAAAAATAACCTAAATTTAGATATAAGTTCCTTACTCATTATTCTAAAGTTTTATGACGCCCTCTTTGACTATCACCCCCCCCCCCTCACCAGTCTATAGCTCTCCCTCTGTCTTATCTCACTAACTCTGCTGCTAGCTTTATTACCATTGCCTTATACATTGATTTGTGTGCGTTTGTTTGTTTGTTTCTCCTTTTTTTTTCTCTTTCCCATAGAGATTTTTTTTTTAACATTCTGCTAAAACTTTTGTGAATCAGTACTGGACCTTCAAGAAGGGGACACACCCCGAAAGCTTGCCCTGAAAAATTGTATGTTGGTGCAAATAAATAAAGTATCACAGACAGTACTCAATTTTCTCTGTCGCAATTGCACTAATATGGCTACAATCACCTCAAGCATTAATGTACCTTAAAAATCTCAATTAAATTTACTTTTTGGTATGCAGTTCTGTAAATTAGGGATGTGATACAACCCAAAAGGTAAAAGCTTTAGAATCTTTTATGCCTTCTTTCCATACTAAGATCACATAGGTGGTGTGCGCAACCTTGGGTACTCGTTTGTGGAGAATATCTTTTCTTTTAGGGAGGTTGTACTCAATGCACTGGAAAGCCCAGATCTAGCTCTAGTAGTCAAACTTAAGAATGGTCGAGCAATAGGGATAGGTGTACCAAATGTCCTCTTTGGGCACCTCTGCCATTTGAGGGGATGTTTTGGTACTCCTAATAAAACAGCTATTAATTTGACTTTCAGCTCTTTTGGTTAAGGGTAGTCAAGCAGGAAATGAGATTCCAGTAGCATTGCATATACCAGCAGTGGATAGAATACCCCACGTGTTACCATGGATTCCAGGTAACAGCTTGTGAAATGTGTGGGGAGCCCATGTTGCTCTGCACAGTGCAGAGCCCATATTGTCCAGTACAGCACAAAAACCCATACTGCCCAGCACAGTGCAGGGCACATATTGTCTAGCACATGCAGAGATCAAATTGTTTAGTACAACACAAAGCCCATATTGTTTAGAACAATGCATAGTCCAGGAGCCGAAACTAGTTAATGCAAGTGTACGTTCAGGAGACTTCTCCTTAATATCCAAATTCAAAATTAATTATCTACAGGCCCTGATTTATCATGCTTGAAGCAAAACCTAAAGCACCCTAAAGTACATTTAAAGTGGTTCTAAAGTCAGAAGGTTTTTCTTACCTTAATGCAGTCTATGCACTAAGATAAAAAACCTTCAGTGTACAGCAGTCCCACTCAGCTACCCTAATACTCACCTGAGCCTCATCTCTATCCAGCAATGTTGCATGAGAGCCTCGGCCATCCGGGACTCTCCATTGGCTCAGCCATTGGCTCCTGCTGCTGTTAATTAAAATGAGTAATGAAAGAAAGGGGGTCGGGCTAAACCATGGCTCTGTGTCTGAATGGACACAGAGTGCAGAAACTCAGCAGAGGGGAGGGGCCAGGAGTGGCGGTGATGGCCCCAAAAAGAGGAGAATATGGGCTGCTCCATGCAAAAGAGAACATAAAAACAAGAGAAGGGCGCACCGACCTAGTGCAAAACCGTTTAAAACGTATATTCAAGAACAATCAGATAAAATGTATACTCCCAAACAGAGCGATTGAAAAGGCACCACAGCATTGAAAGGTGAACACAGCGCTTCCAGGACTGTTTCAGAACTCCATCTCAGCAGGGAGACCTGGCGGTATCCATATGGCCAGGCTGACGCGTTTCCAGGGCGAATCCTCTACCTCAGAGCTCTGAAGGCGCTGTGTTCGCCTTTCAATGTTGTTGTGCATTTTCAATCGCTCTGTTTGTGAGTATAAATTTTATCTGATTGTCCTTGAATAAATGTTTTAAACGGTATTGCACTAGGTCGGTGCGCCCTTCTCTTGTTTTTATGTTCTCTAGTGCCTTTTGATGCCCATGGTCCTCAGGAGGGCTGCAAGACCTATGAGTGTGAAAATCTATTCACATGTATTAAGAATTATCCAGCCTGTTTTGCATCATCTATTGGGCCAATAGACCTGAGCGCAGGAGGATTGTTTGTTGCTGCTCTGTGCAAAACCACTGCACAGAGCGGGTAAGTATAACATAAAATGAAAAAAAAAAAATGAGACTTTAATATCACTTTAAGGAATTCTAAACTAGCCTTTTAGCTAATGTGTATTTTATGTCATTTTGATTGAACTGGATGGACTTGTGTTCTTTTTTAAACCAGATTAACTATGTAACTATATATATTTTAGCACATCTTAAGTATTATTTAGCACACCTTATGTGCAACTGCAGCTTGATAAATCAGGACTACATTGACATTTAATCCCCAACTCTTCACAGATGAGCCACGCACAAAGCAAACCATAGATTTCTCATAGTTAATATTCACAGAAGTAATTCTCAAATCTTAACTCTCAAAGTTTATCATCGTTGATCACTGCAAATTAAGCTTACAGTGGAAAAAAAAAAATCACAAATCAATTTTGTCTCAGGAAATTTAAAATAAAAAATAAAACTATCTGAAATATGTCAAACTAAGAAAGTTAATATCAACATAATCAAAGCATAAAATTGTTCGGTGTGGGTGTACTTTGTCAATTGTTCATAAAGTGTCGTAATAAGTGAACTACTTCTTCTGAGCAGATTACAGGTCCCTACACCCACATTTCCTTCTTAATTATCTCCACAAGGATGAGATAGTTAGGTATGATCTGTGGCTTTTTCCTGGTGTCACTGTGCCCACACACCTTCTGTAATTCATGAGCTATCACACACCTTTCATGTTAGTTGGGCTACCTAATTATCTATTGTGAAAGATAGAAAATCCTGTCAGCCAATCAGAATGGCCCTTTCACAGGGAATATTTGATTAAAGATATTTATATGTGTGGTCGTATTTGGACATACTTGTTTCCTACAGGTTTTTTATTATTCTGGTAGAAGGGAAAGGATTTAACCACTCAAGGACTGTGGAGAATCCTAAATGTATCATGTATTTAAAGTGGAATATAGCTCTGATTAAAAGAACTTGCAAGCAGGAATGATTTTTTTTATTGCAGTTAAGATATACTGAGGTTGATTTAGTTAAACTGGAAAGTGCAAAATCTGGTACAACTTCAGCTTGTTCATATAAAACCCGGAAGCTGATTGATTTCTATGAAGAGCTGCACCCGATTTTGCGCTCTCCAGTTTTAGTAAATCAACCCCCACTATGTTTCTTCTACAATAAAGGCTTCTTATCTTCCTACTTGCAAGATGCTTTAGAATGTATGTATGCAGAGCTTAGTGCATATAACTTGCAGACCTCAGTGCCCTGATGATAAACTCCCATGTGCATGCATAGGGGTATGTCATCCTGGCCTGGCCAATCAAGATTGCTGAGGCCTTCCCAAATCCGGAAGAAGTCAGGGAAAGGATGTCGGATCCAGGGAGGAATTTTGTGCTGGTGGGAAAGTGAGTATTGAAGGATTTAGTTCCACTTTAACTAGTTTGCTGTTGGTGATACATAGGTATTGGAGTATTAGACTGTACTAGCTGAGATACAAAAATGTTAAAAACGTTTTCCAGGAAAAAAATGACCTGTTTTATGACGGTCCTACCTTGTACTAATATGGAGGAGTCACTGGAACATCAATTTTCACTAGCAGGTGGAAGTGGAATCTGTAATTGCAGCTGTCCTCCTCTGGAAGACCTACATGGTGCCTAAAAGGGGCTTTCTATAGACAACTCCACCAAAAAAGTAAAACGTTCAAGTATCTGTAAAACAGACAATGAAAAAGACTCCCAATCCATATTACTGTAATTTTAAACTGGTTTTAAAGTGTTAAAGGGTTAGAATCTCTCCCAGGTTTTATTATCATCGTGGTTGGGATATTTCCCCTCATTTTCTGGACATGTTGTGGAAATTGATTCAGTGGAGAAATAGGCTGCAACAAAAGACTTTTTTATTACTAAGGGCTCTTTCACACGAGGAGCAGCGCTTACCAACCTCTGAAAAGCAATTCACTGTAGATTACTTTTCTGAGGGTGGCATAGCTGCAGCTGGCAGGTGTTCAGGAGATGGCCCTGCCAACTCCCAAAAGTCTCCTTTTTTTTAATCCCAATGGGGATTTTTTTTTAAATACTGCACCCCAACTATGAGCCAAGCTTTTGGCTTGTGGTTGCGGCATGCTCCCATTGACCTCAATGGGCGAGTTTGACAGGTGATTATGAGTTAAAATTCCTACCGTGGAGTAATGAAAAGCCCCGTCCGGCTGTAAGGTTAGAATTTAGGTGGGCGGCCATGTGAAAAAGCTTTAAAATGGGTAAGGGTTAGGACCTGTTGGGGTATTGTTGTCTGTATATTCCTGTTTCAATGTGAATCACACCTGTAATTCTTGTCCTGTTATCGCATAGACAGGGATCTCTCCAACTGATTTAAGAGCAGCAGTAAACTTTTACAGTTAACTCTTCCTAAGACTATACAAAATAAGAAAAAAGATGGAGTTGTGTTTTAGGAGTGTATGCCAAACCCAAAAATCCCCCCTCTGGTGTTTACCATCTGGGGCTCTGTTAGAAATCTGTCTCTATGGTGGTGCAGATGGTTTAAACCAGGGCTAAAAAAAAAGAAGCAAAAAAAAAATAAAACAAAACAAAAAAAAACAGGGGTGTCCAACCTTTAGACCTTCCTAGGCCACATTGGAAGAAGAGGAATTGTCTTGGGGCGCACATAAAATACACCAACAATAAGGAGAGCCGATGAGCAGTTTCCCCTGTAGCTCTCATTGGGTAGATGCGGCCGCTGGGCCCTTTCACCATAATGACAGTTCACCGGTGGCTCCTCCTTGTTGGCAGATCTCTACGCAGCCAGCGCTTACCTGTGGTGATCACTGCTGGATGCAGAAAAAATGCATTCAGCAGTGATAACCAGAGGTAATCATTAACTGTGTAGCGAGCCACGAATAGATGCGGCTGTCGACAAACAGTCATTATAATGAATGGGGCCTACATGCAGGAGTAACTGCCCTAATCACCAGTGTGAATGTAGCCTATGCATGTGCTGTGTAGGGAGGTGGGGGAGGGTTGTCGGTGGGTGGCTTTAGGGGGGCGCAATTGAAATCTGAGGGATGCAGTCCACTCCAGCACCCCCTAGATCTAGCCATGCAGCATTTACTTGCCTAGTGCCCTGCATCCCCTGCTGCCGCTGCTACAGCAAACATGCAGACACGCATTTGCCTGGCTTGTCAATGTAGGCTGCTGCTATGTTTGCACGGTCATCCCCGACATTCCTACATGGGCCCGGGCTTGTATGTGTAGGCTGCTGTGGCTGTATCCCTGGTGTCTCTCCAGATGAGCCCAGACCACATGCTAAACTGGGGCTGTATGTGGCCCGCAGGCTGCGGGTTGGAACCTGGTTTAAAGAGACAGGAAATGAGTTTCCATTACTCCCTGTGTGGTAAAATGTTGTTAATAAGGCCAAAAATTAGGGTGAATCCCTCTAAGGAAGCCCCTTACATTTTTATTGAAGGAAAGTTCATCTGATTGTTCAGGATACATACATTATAGGCTAAAGGGGGCTTATCAGAAGAGTCCTAGGTACGGAGTGCTAAGCAGCACCACCTCTGCCAAAACACGGTGTCATGGATCTGCACTAGCAATTCAGGTCCTGTCTGTTTGCTTACCTCTCTGCTCTGTGTTTCAGCTTAGGGACTGAGCCCTCACACCTGAATGATTAAGTAATCTCCTACCAGCATGGCTCCACCCACAGGAAAGAATACTGAACTCTGTGTAGTGCAAGCCAAGCCTTGCCAGAGCAATAGTGTGTCTAGGCTCCCTGTATGTATGTTCCTGCAGTGTGCTTTAGTTTGTTTCCATGTACCGATCCTTGGCCTGTTCTCTTGACTATTCCTACCTGCCTGATACCCCGACCTTTGGTGTGCCTTCTTCACTGCCTGCTGCTTCCTATCCACCAGAAGCCAGCCGTGAGCTTGAGCTGTGAGACCCTGTTTGCCGTGACCTGAAGTCAGCTGCAGCGAAGTCCATCCTCACCATCAGAGGCTCTGGTGAATACCTTCTGGCTCTTTGACTCAGCTCCCTGGGGAATCTTATGCTCTAGCTCTCCGTGCAAACCGTGTTAGTGCTCCAGTAGCCCCACTTTCCTGAACCATCCAGAGCTCCATCCGAAGCGGTCAGCCAAAGGGTTCATTACCTTTGCGGTGCACTCCTAATACCAATGGAGTGCATCTGTCACCTGGCCTCAGGTGACCTGATACATGGTCAGAATCTTCATGCACAGCTTCTTTGTCCAAATCGCAAGTTTGGTGAATGTGTGACTCAAACAATGTCTGTTGCTTTCAAAGGTATGTTTTTGAAAGGTGCTGGGTGTCATGTTCTCACATGTGCCATTAAGGATAAGAAGAACAAATCTAAATGTGGACAAAAAAATATGCTCGAGCATGAACTCCAGCAAACATCCGTGTCCTAATGGACATATTATTTTCCTAAGACTGATAATGACAGGGCTTGCTGTGCCCAATCAACCACTTACTGACACCAGGGTAAAGAAGGAAACATATATACATGACAACCTACCTAGACATATTTTTTATGGTATGCTTATTTGTTAAGCAATATTATTGTACTGTAATTGGAACCCTTTATATATGCATTGTCCATGTTTAATGAACCTTGCTTTTTTGTTTTTAAACTTCACTGTTTAGTGGGTACACAATGGGGAAGGGATTTACTAAAACGGGTGCAAACTGAATCTGGTGCAGCTATGCATAGTAACCAATTGGCTTCTAGAAGTTAGTACAGCTACACCATATTCTGTGTGCACCCGTTTTAGTAAATCTCCCCCAATGCTTTGTATATGTTACTACCTACCAGTTAAACTATGCAACACCCATATAATATACTGTATGTCAAATATTCTAATAATATGCTGTATAACACATTACATAGAAAATAGTATAAAAAGCCTAAAGTGCAACTTACCAGGCCTTTTCTCACAAATACTCAATTTTTAGAACCTTTTGCTTTGATATGTTGTGCCAATAGGTTTACTTTAATGGTGGTGGTCCACTCCACTGCAGTCAATGCACTCCTTCAACTCCCCCTCCTTCCACCCTCCACACTGCATTTGCCCAGAAAAGTGGGTGACATTCTGTTATTTCTCAGTGTAGATAATGTAATGCTATGGGTGGGTATAGGGGATCACATGCTATGGGTGGGTATAGGTGGGTCACATGCAATGGGTGGGTATCGGTGGGTCACATGCTATGGGTGGGTATAGGTGGGTCACATGCTATGGGTGGGTATAGTGGGTCACATGTTATGGGTGGGTATAGGGGGTCACATGCTATGAGTGGGT
>BLSH010264502.1:295292-318641 GCA_018402905.1 Glandirana rugosa
AGACGTCATTCTTTATGAACGAAGTGTGTCGAGAGTACTCTTGAATTTTTGACGGTAAATAAAACACGAAAGATATATAACCGATATCCTTCAGTCACGGGAATCTTTATGTCTTTGTGTGTATACCTAGGCACAAGAAAAAAAGAACCAATAACGACAGACAAGGTTTACATTTCATATCGAAACGAAACGGATACGTCAGGTTTCATTGTACAAGTGACATTACGACCAGGGTAATCGACGTGTATAAATGGGAAAAGAAGCGAAGGGACGGTAAAGTAACCGGATACCCTGATTTCTTCTCGAGACTATGTGGGTAGGAAGAAAGTCATACCTTGACGATTATGCAGAGCTCTTCTTTAGTCCCATAGGCCAATGAAATGGCAGGGAAGCGAAGAAAAGGGTAAATATGTGCAGCTAATGGGACCAGCATTACAGTGAACATGTTACTTTGGACTGCATAGGCAAAGCAAAGCTATACTTTACATTTGGAACAGACAGCAATAACCAAGAAAAAAAGAACACGGATCCATATGTGTGTTTCTGTATTTCTAAGGGCACTGACTTCCTATAGCCAATATATAGAAAGCACAAAATAAATGGCAGTTTTTAAGTTCTCATGAGAGCTGTGTGAAGCAAGTATTTCTTACTGCAGATTTGTCTGGATGACAAGCTGGTAGAAGATCTGTGGCTGACTCACTTACAATGCACAAAAATTTGCCTTACAAATGGAATTAATTCAGTTTGTGGGGAGTTCAGATCATTTGCATACCAGTGAATCTATATTTTACAACGTTATTTTCATATTTCAAAGGCGATTCTATAAATGAGATAGCTATGAATTTTTAAAGTGTGCTTGTTGCCAATACACAACCGGGATGGCAAATTTATTTTGGCCAAACCAATATTTTACAAACTGTGTAAATATGTCAGCCTAGAAATGAATGACATCTTTGTGGCACAAAGGCTGCTGACTAAATGATGACCAGGCTATACCTAGGTGATTTCAAAAGCTTACCTACAAGTGGCCCTAATTTGCATCCTAGAATTTGTCTGGTGGCTGTTCTGCTAGTTAAAGCTGTGCTCAAAGCAATAATAAACATCGTTATGCGTATTTTCTTAATTATGAAATTTATTTAAAATGCAACTAGTGTATATACCTGCCATAATTTCAGCCACTTGTAATCCCTGGTACAGCAGCATTACAGATACAACGTAAAAGACAATTATAATAATTTAGGGTCAATTTCGTTTTATTTTCTTCATATGTTAAATACGTTTGGAAACTGATATTTTGTATTTATAACTACTAATAATGTAAAATAATCTAAAATATGTATTTCACAAATAAACATTGTCTACAAGGTACACTTGTGAGATAAGTGATTCACGTAGCTTTATGGATTTTCTAAAAAGAATGGACAATGGAAGCTGTTTACCTTTAACCTCTTTCTAATTGAAGGTCTAAGAACAAAGGATGAGGGATGGGGAGAAGGCAGGGACAAGTCAATCATCTAACCTGTTTAACTGTGTGTGTAAATGTGCACTGCAGATTTTTACACAGAGTGCGTTAACAGTCATTTTAAACAGAACCGCTAGGAATAGGCAAATAAACATTTGAAAAAGTGCATGGAGCTCCATCTCTTGGCCATCTCTGACTTCAACAAAAAATTAAAAGCATACCTAAAGGTAACATTAAGAAAACAATTCAGTTGTCCTATCAGCCTACCCCCTCCTCACCTCCACCCCCGATGTTACCTGAATCACATGGCCATGGCCCACAAATCTTTACTTAGTAATTTACAATGGTCTTCTATGGAGCCACCTCTCAAGCATCTCCCTATATAAGGAGAAGCTCCATAGAAGCCAGCAAGGCTCAACTGCACAGGCATAGCCATGCAGGCAAAATCAGTATTCTGGAAATTGCTATCTCCCAGCCAAAGTGGGTAAGTATGCATCTGGGGAATGGGGTCCTTTAGATTAAGGAGGTAGCCAAAGAGGATAACTATATCATCTCTGAAAGTACAGTTATCCTTTAAATATACCAATGAAAGTAGCCAGTTAGTTATATAATTTTGCTTTAGAAAATCCTGTTTGAAGAACTGTGGTCTTGCAACACTGGAATTGTAGATTCACTTCCCACTAATGACATTACTTATTAATACATTATTTTTGACAAATACCTGCTAGTCTTGTTCCTAAATTGGCCCTAGGAAATGCCTCCAATCATTAAAGGACTGGTAAAAGGTTTATTCTTACTCTTTATGAATTAACCAGGGGTACTTGTGCCTCTTTAATTCCAGAACGCTGTGTCCTGTATCCTTGGTCCACTGAGTAAATGCACACAGTCGTCATTTGGACTCCCTATCAATGAATTTGGGGTAGTCTTGTTAGCAAAGGTGGCTATTTGTGCTTCAGATAAAATGTTTTAGTAGCTTCACTAGAAAATACTTCTAAATATGGTAAGGGAAATCTTTGTAAGCACAGGTATTGCACAATGGAAAAATGAGGGTAGAAATTTGAGTTTTTTTCCAGTGTGTACCAGACTAGATGTAAAAATGAATGAAGTGAAAAGAATAGAGCACCACCCTAGTTACAAGTAAGTCCAGTGGTTTTGTAGTAATGCTAATGAAGTTACAGGGTTGCCAAGAAGTTTTGGGGGCTCACTGATCCACTATCATCAGGGCAGGAAGCTTGAATGAAAGGCTTGTTCTGGTCACTGATCTAAAAATTTTCTATCTAACTCCTGCTGGCATTAATAGGGGACTGCTAGATTTACTTGGAACTAGTGTGGTGCTCTCTTTCTTTCACTTCACTCGCCGTTGGCATCCTGCATACCCATTTAGTGGAATCTAGAAATCAGCCTTTCCCGTTCAATTTATTTGAGGATTACTCCTCTGAGTATTGAGAACAACTTATTCAACTAGGGTCCAGTACTATACCAACACCCCTAACCTGGGAATTTGTTGATTTGACTTCAAACACTTGACAAATTTCAGAGAGATCCAGAATAAAATATTTCAATATCACATACCAGAAAACTGGTTTGAATAAATACTATGCACTTAGCATGAACTTATATATCAAAAGGTCACATTCAACAAGGGGCTTGTAAGCAATATGCTTTTACGGACAAATGTGATCTGTACTATTAAGCCCTAATGAGTGAAACATGTTAGGATAGGCAGTCTTGAGGTCGGGACTTGTCACAGCAGATGTATGCAATAAAGTTAAGCAAGATGTGATGTTATTGGTATGCAGCTGTTTGCTCCTCTTGTGATAAATGGGAACCTATTTAATTATTAGTGTGGTATTGTAGACATGTTGTTTGCTCTAGTGTCAGGAAAATAGACAAAGAACTGTCAATATTGCCAAAACCCATCATGGCTGCCGCAGGCGCATTCCAGCACAAGCAGGCGTGTGCAGAGGCATGAGGACGCCCGCTGGCAAAAGCAGAGGCCCGAGGACGTACACCCGCGTGAACGCAGGATAGTGCACAATGTGACAGACGCTGACTTGTCCTGGGCTATTTAAACCTGTTACTGACAATGGTGCCTTTCTGGATTATCTCTCAGCTTCCCTGTATGCCTGCGTTCCTGTGATTCCTGATTGACCTCCTTTTTCTGACCCGGCTTATTCTAACTTGTGATCCTACTCTCCTGATTGACCCCGGCTAGTACCTTTGACTCTTCTCTTGGCTTGCTCCCGTTATTGACCCCTGCTTGGCTCACCAACTCTGCTGCAGATCTGTCTTCCTGTGTATGACCTGGCTTGCCCAACCTGATTGCATGAAATTTGTCTCTCTGTGTATGACCCTTGGATCAGCTTCTGGACCTGTCTTATCTCACTCATCCAGGACTTACCAAGCACGCCAGTGTACAATCAACCTGCCTGTTCCTATGACATCTGGGTGTACAAGTCATCTTCACCATTACTGGCAACCCATGCTTCTTTGGGCACTGCTCTCCCTGTCTCACCTCCAGGGAAGCACTGCACTTAGCCACAAGGGAAGCCCTCTGACATCTTGGCCTCACATCAGGTACGTGACACCTAGCTAATGCACCATATACATGTTACTGTTCCTAATTTTACCGATGTTATATATTAGGTTTGTAGATCAACATTTTAAAATGTATTTAGAGGGTTGACCAGTTATATTGATCACTATTATCAGTTGTCAGCCACTTGATCTAGAAGTATCCACTTCATTTTGCAATATTTGATGTTTCAATAAATAAAATATCTTTATTACGGGTAATGAACAACCACTGCATACTTATCTGATATAAAATTGCTGAGTTTGAGAAGAAATGTAGCCAATATCAGACATTACCTTTTTATGTTTGGGTACAGCTCCCTTAAATTTCTATTGCAGTTAGTAGAGTGTTTGTATTGCCTACTCCTTAGGGCAGCCTTTCTCAACCCTTAAAACACAGAGGAACCCTTTAAAATGCGTTCATGTCTCAAGGAACCCCTGTTGAATATATCCACAGCTCATTATACATTAGTATCACACTAATGTATAATGAGCTGTGGTCAGTGAAAAGATTACTCCTTTCAATTGAGGTCATTGGGAAGAATTACCCCCTTACAAATAGCTAAAAAGATCAGTGGTGTCAGTGGGAACTTATCTGAGAGGCAGAAATTTGTCATTGGTCAATGAACCCCTAGCAGCCTCTGGAGGAACTCTAGTGTTCCATTGAACCCTGGTTGAGAAACCCTGCTTTAGGATGTTAATCAATTTGCATGCTTCTATTTCTTATGCAATAAATTAGATGGTATACTCATCTGGGCAGGGAAACAACCCCAGTCAGTTCTTCAATGGTAAAAAATGCCATGTTCAGGCTCATCCAGTTTTATAGAAAACGTGACATTTAAGTAAAATTGTATAAAAGGACTGCTAATATCCATCACAATTATGCATACTTTTATACATTTCAGGCCAAAGTAGACTTCCAAGTTGGCTGTTATGGGACCAAAGGAAAACATTATTTCCTATAATATCCCCTTTATTTTCCAAAAATTCTAGAATATCTTTACAATTTTTCATATTTATCATTGAAATGTCATAAACGCTTCTGTAAATAAACCAACTTGTAATTCAAAGTTGAATTAAGCTGTCCTTGTGACTTCCAAAAGTTTCACATTTCCTTCATTCTATACACACCTAATTCAAACACACATGAACACTGTCAGTGTCGTGTTTGCACTGGCTGCTTATTTTAAAAAATGATTGTCAATGTTTTATTCTTTTTTATTAGTAGTAAGTATTGATGTCATTTTTGCTAATAATCCTAATACTTGTTTTTGACATTGTCTTTTAAAGTACATATGCTTTTATTATTTTTATATATTATTTTTTAATTATTTTATTTGTTTCGTTCATTTTATTTGTTATTATATAATTAGATTTTTACAAGAAAACCAAAATCATATATCATGTCTACTATAAGAAATCACTGAGCAACAATTATGAAGAGTCATCATGCGGGAAATTAATGGTCTAAACACTGCTGCACTTTTCACATTTGCAGATTGTAACTTCATGCTTTTAGGGCAATGTTCTGTAAACTAATAGGACGAAAGTTAAGAAAAAAAAGTGAAAACGTTCTATAATAAAAAGAATCACAAAACACCAAAACTTCATTCCAACTGTGAAGCATGGTAGATGGAGCTCCATTGGATGGTCATTGATAGCTAGCTATGAGGGAACAGTGAACTCAAAAACTACTTCAGAAAATGTTGCAAAAAATATGTTGTCAGAACAGTGGTCAATCAGATTAGCAGAGGTTTCACGATACAAGAAGAAAGAACCCTGACCCACAGGAGTAAATGATAAAACAATGGTGTAAACAGAAGAAAATTTACATTCTGGAACGGTTAAATTAGGTTCTTATCCTCAAGATCCTAGAGATACTTTGGCATAATCTGAAGAGAGCTATTTTTTTTCAATGTAAAACTAATGGTCTAAAACTGTTTTGTAGGGTGAAATAATCAAAAATTATTTTTAACTCTTGGGAAATATTTTTTAATTAATGCTACTAAAGGGATTCCTAACAGTTACTGTATACAAGGATTCATATACTTTTTTTCTAGATTCAACTATGAATGTTTCAGCACATTGGGGGAGATTTTCCAAAACTGGTACACACACAACTTTATGCAGCTGTGCATAGTAACCAATCAGATTCAGGTTTTATTGCCAAAGCTTTATTGAACAAGCTGAAGTTAGAAGATGATTGGTTAACATGCAAAGCTGTGCCAGATTATAAGTGCTCCAACTTTATTAAATCTCACATTTTATGTTTGTCTAATATTGTGACTAATGAAGGCCATCTTTCGAAAATCATACATTTTGTGCGTTTTGTGATCCGATGATGCCACCATTGATTTTGAAATTTGACCAACCAAGCCTTTAATTTCAGCTCATGTTGCTACAGAAAATAATTTTTCGTGGCCAGGAATCTTCTTTTCTTTCCGGGAATTTTACTTTCAGGAATTTTCTTTTCTTGTGCTCATGCGCATTTCTTTTACAATTATATTTCTTACACGATTCTCCCATCATTGATTAGAAAATCATTTGTTTTTCAAAAATATTCCAACATGTCCGACCCCTCAAGTTCGATTGCCGCATGAAAATTGTCCATTGCTGTGGCCCACTAACGGTGCGAAATTCGAATGAAAATGCTATGAAAAGATTTTCAAAAGAAAATTCATTTGGAATTCGAACCATATATGGCCAGCCTAAGTTAAACTTTCATCCAGGAAATCTTGTTTGTGTGTGTTTGTTGTTAGGGGACAGGGTTTTAAGGATTTTGAATGTATGCACATTCCAGTGTATTCACATTACAATGTTATAGAAAATGTATATAATAAGCAAAAAGATAACCAAAAATATTCCAAAGATTCAAAACAGGATTAGCAAAGGCAATTCTTTGGTTATTCCTTATGTGTGTGTGCGTGTAAATTTTACATCAATCTTATTTAAAGTATAATTTATACTACAGTTTACTTGCTGCAGTTTTATTTTATCTTTTGCTGTCTTCTATCACTTAATTTCCAAACGATTTGTATATCTACTTGCAAAAATTCCCATTACATAAAGTACATTTTTATTTCAGTTAAATTTTATAAAACTAATATATTTTATTTGCCTACATTTTTGGACATAAAACTAGTTAAGCACCGAGAGCAGAGTTCATTTGGAGTGGGTGGATAAAACAGGATAGACTACCTCATTCATGTACACGGTGACATTACCATTTATGGCAAATATAAGCTTTTCTTAAACAGCGCTTGCAAATCTTGAAAGAAAAAAACAAAACAAAAAATGTTTATATATTTGTGGTGTGTGGGTGTTTTGTAGAAGCTTACAAAATGAAAAAAGACATATGAGATAACATTGATTTCTTGAAGAAATCTATATCCTCACAAACAATAGTATCTTGGCCAGTAAATCAATTAAAACACACTATGGGGATCCTCTCTTGAGTAAGATGGTTGAAAATTAAAAATGTAAAACAATAAAACAATGTTATGAATAACATAAAATATGTACCACTTGCCCCACCCTATTAGATTGTAAGCTCTTATGAGCAGGGACCTCTTAACCCTCTTGTGTTTTATTGTATTGTAACTATACTTTCTCCCTTTATATTGTAAAGTGCTGCTTAAACTGTTGGCACTACAAATCCTGTATAATAATAATAATACGAATAAACATAATAATAAAAAATAACACACACTATACTGTACTGTCTCCCTTTTATATTGTACAGCATTGCATAAACTGTTGACACTATAAATCCTGTATAATAATAATAATAATAATAAGAAGAAGAAGAAGAATAAACGTAATAATAAAAAAT
Organism: Glandirana rugosa; assembly: GCA_018402905.1. NCBI lineage: Eukaryota > Metazoa > Chordata > Amphibia > Anura > Ranidae > Glandirana > Glandirana rugosa. The sequence goes on from BLSH010264502.1 coordinate 303,161, forward strand.
AATAACACACAGTATACTGTACTGTCTCCCTTTTATATTGTACAGCATTGCATAAACTGTTGGCGCTATATAAATCCTGTATAATAATAAGAGTAATAAACATAATAATAAGAACATAATAACACACAATATACACAAATATCATTGATGTGTCTCTATTAAGCAAATTTGTATGTGTACTACAGTGATCTTTCAGTATAGTAGTGAATATTTTTTATATGTGATTTTATAGTCAAACTAAATTTTTTCTTGATTTTTTTAACTGGTTTCTATTGCATGGAATAACAGATGTCAGAACAGATGTTTATGGCAATTTTATGACGCATGTTATGCCACAACATTAAAGCAAAAAAATGATGGAAAATGAGAGAGTGCACACATTGGGCAATGTTCAGTTCTGTGTAATGAAATGTGCATTTGTGATGGCATTAAATACTATACTAGTGTGTGTGTGTGATTTGATATAAATATCATATATATATTTATATATATAAATATATATATATATATATATATATATATATATATATATAAATATATTGACAAATAGTTATTATTTTGTAGTATAATATATTACAAAATATTAAATGTACCGTATTTTCCAGTGTATAAGGCGACTGGGCGTATAAGGCAACCCTCTAATTTTCCAGTTGAAACAGTTTTGCCCTACACTCGCCGTATAAGACTACCCCCCCCCTTCTGAGGCAACACCATTGAATAACATCAGCCCGCTGGATGTGCCCTAATACAGTACTGTAGCGTTGGCTACATACAGAACTTCCCTATTATTAATATTTTAGCCCGCTGGATGTGTAATACAGTACCGGTACTGTAGCTTTGGCTACATGTAGAATGCCCATATTAAATGTTTTAGCCCGCTGGATGTGTAATACTGTAGCTTCGGCTACTTACAGAATGTTCCTATGCTTTAATACTGTATGTACCGCGCTGAGCCAATCACGGCAAGCAATGTATTCTATTAATGCAGCCTTTCTCAACCTATTTTTCCAGTTATATTATGTGTATCTAGGAAAGAATCCAGGCCTTTCTTAAAGCAATCTTTTGAGCTGGCCAGAACCACCTTTGGAGCGAGTCTATTCCACAACTTTAAATCTCTTACCGTGAAGAAACCTTTCTGTATTTGGAAATTAAATCTCTTTCCCCTCAGGGGTAAAGAGTGCCCCCTTGTCCTCTGTGATGCACATAAAGTGAATAATTTAACACCAAGTTCACCATATGGACCCCTTATGTATTTATACATGTTGATCATATCCCCCCTTAATCTCCTCTTCTCAAGAGAGAATAAATTCAGTTCCTCTAATCTTTCCTCATAGCTGAGCTCCTCCATGTCTCTTATTAGTTTGGTTGCCCTTCTCTGCACTTTCTCCAGTTCCCCGATATCCTTTTTGAGAACTGGTGCCCAAAACTGAACTGCATATTCCAGATGAGGTCTTACTAATGATTTGTACAGGGGCAAAATGATCTCTCTCCCTCTCTCTCTCTCTAGCTCTCTCTCTCTCTCTTCCAGTCCATACCTCTCTTAATACAAGAAAGGATTTTGCTGACTTGGAAACTGCAGCTTGGCACGCTATCATTAAGAATATGATCTACCAGAACACCCAGATCCTTCTCCACCACTAATTCCCCCAGCTGTTCTCCTCCTAGTATGTAAGGTGTGTGCAGGTTTCTAGCCCCCAAGTGCATAACTTTACATTTATCAACATTAAACCTCATTTGGTGCATAGTTGCCCAATTAAACAGTGCATTGAGGTTGGCTTGTAAGTTGAACACATCCTGTAATTGTTTAGCTATCTCTTTAGTTGTCAAAAAAGACTGAAACAGTGCAGAAATAATTTTCACTACTAGAATCCAAGCTGCATTTTCCAAGTAATAAGCAGATGAAGGTGTATCCCGCTGAATAGCTCATAAAACTTACTTACCCCCTCCTTCCATACCAGACAGGATCCTAAAAGAGACAGTTAAAGACAGAGGATCTGAAAGAAAACTGTTTCTGCTTTCTTTAGAAAGCATTTAATGCTCTGTGACACCATCTTCAGGGGTTCAGGCTGTATTAATATTTATTAAATATTCTATATAAATATTTAAAAAAATGAAAACATAAGTGTTATACTGTATATATTTTAGAAAAAGAAATAAAATAGCATTGAGGTATTAATGATTTTTTTGCAATGATCTGTAAACACTGACCCTTTTTTGGTACAGGCAGAAAACATTCAATAACCCAAAAGGAGGATATCAAGGCGGGACATCTCTAACACAGTGTTGATAATAGAATTGCTAACAAGGGTTGTGAGTTTATGTTTCTGTTCAGTGCGTCTCAATCAGTGAATAGGCCATAGTAGTGATTTATTGCCCATAAAATGTTAACGGCCACACGCCACCTTCTACTTTGCCTGTGTTGGAAAGCTATGTCATGTTTTCTTTGTAATAACTGTAATAAGCAACTCAAGCCTTGTAATGATGCAGTAATTATATTACCAACACATCATAAATAGACAAAATCTTCCTTGAAGTAATATGTAGAATGCTATTTACTAATGGGGTAGCAAAAGCACACTTAGTGAATAAACTGTGTTTACTTCAATCAACCAATCATATGCAAGCAAAAATCCTGCTTTTTTAAAACTGCCCTTGCACGTGACTGTTCTTCAGTCTTCAGCTTCAAATAAAGTAAAACATATGAAGAGAAGGAAATTGTTGGTGAGGGTCATTAAATTGCAGCTGCACCACTGAAAGGTCTTTCTGCTTAATAAAGATCTTTTCAGAAGCATGCTTGCTCTGATTACTTGAGAATACATATTTGTGCCTGTTCTATACAACTGCATACTGCAACAAGTTTTTTGTCACATATAACATATTTGATGTCATGTGACTCATGCGGAAATGGTTTTATTAACCACTTCCCGCAAAACGACATACCTGTACTTTGTTTTGAGGAAGTGGCTGTACCGGGGTGGTGCCTTTTTAGAGCTGGAGGTTGGCTTTCTGGTGATAACAACCAATGCAGCTACTTGGCCATTATCACAAGGAGTGGGAGGGAATGTCCCCCCTCCCACCGCCTTTCGCCACTCCGCCCGGGTCTCCCATCCCAATTTTTTTTTTTAAAGCGCCCCGTCCCTGCGTGCTCGCACACCAAAGAAAACGCATACGTAAGTCGCGCCCGCAAATGTAAACTGTGTTCAAATCTCACATGTGAAGTATCGCCACGATCATCAGAGCAAGAGCAATAATTCTAGCAAAAGGCATCCTCTGTAACTCTAAACTGGTAACCGTGAATTTTTTTAAAGCGTCGCCTATGGAGATTTTTAATCACCATAGCTTGTCGCCATTCCACAAGTGTGCACAATTTTAAACCGTAACATGTTAGATATCTATTTACTTGGCATAACATCATCTTTCACAATATACACAAAATGGACTAACTTTACTCTTTCGTTTATTTAAATTCAGTGAAGGGTATTTTTTGAAAAAAAAATGCATTTGAAAGACCGCTGTGCAAATATTGTGTGACATAAAATATTGCAACAACCACCATTTTATTCTCCAGAGGCTTTGCTAATATATATATATATATAAAAAATATGCAAAAAATGCTGATTTTAACTTGTAGGCAACAAGTGTCAGAAATAGGCTTGGTCCTTAACAGTGCAATTGTTGGCTCACTTGGAGCACACCAGCAATGTCTTCCATAAGCTAGATATAGTAGAGTGTATCACCCTAAGACTTTATCCACATTCTAGATCCTTTGATTCTCTAACTTCTATTAAATTTCCACTTCCACTTCCACTAATAAGTGACCACCCTACCCCTGAGTGTGTTCTCACTTTGGTTGGGGGATACCATAATTCTTCCGGGAAAGTTCTCTGTATCCATGTTTGTATGATATGTTTTTCTACCTATAACTCTGTACAATGTTCTTTTAAAATCAATCTCTGATATTTTAATCTAAACAAATAAAAGTTTGTAATATTTAAACATTTCTTTTCTGACCTCTCAAATTGCCTTTAAAATCCCATGTCCAAGTGGTATTTTCTTTGGTACTTTCAAGGGATGATGGCAATTAACACCACTGATTGTGGGGCTGATTAATGTTGTCTTCCTGATCTTGTGCCCCACTGCACACTGGCCATAGGTGGCAGTCACTCGCTCAGCACCACTGTCATTAACAGAACACCTTAAAATGTTCTCAATGAATACAAGGCATTCTCTGATTGGACAAAATGGAAAGGAGGTGCGGTGACGTCACAATCACCACCTCATCCAATCACAGAATACATTGGATATGCTGAAAAAGGGAAAAGGCATTCTGTGAATGGTATTGGTGCCAAGTGAGCATCCCCTTGTGGTCAGTATGTAGTAAGGCAGCCACTCGGCATGAGACCCGGAAGGTTGCAGTGGTCACTGATGAAAATTGCACAAACAATTACAACCCAGGCCCTTATAAAATTAACAGAATTTAGATTTATTGATATTATTTACACTGATAATGATAAGGAACTAGTCATGCAAGGTGTGCCAGTTGTTTTCATTCCATTCACTATAACCTAAGACATGCTAACACAGCAATGGGTATCTGAGATAACATGCCCCATTTTGCTTATAAATATATACCATTCCAATTGCAAAATAAAATAAATCATGTTTATTTGACTTCTCAACACTAGTGTTGCTTGATAATGCCTCTGTTTGATTTGCAGAATCATGGGCAGATCAGTCAAATAGGTCAAAATGTTTGGGATCCTGATGATATCAGATCTGAAAACCATGAATGTCAGAAAGGAAAAGGGGCTCCTACGGGAGCCAAATGCATCAAAATGGCACGGCAAGCCCACCACTTGTTTGATAAAAGTGTTGCTTAATGGAAAATGTGTACAGCGGCAAGGAGGGGTTATTTTATGAGGCTTTGAGGACTTAATCCTTCAATTTACAGCTTTGTGGGTGCTGTGCTTGCTGTTATGGAATCATGAAGGGTCATTTCTGGATCTCACCATACTTTGGCAGCACATATTTGTCATACTACAATGGACAACTACAAGCAAATTAGAAGCACCTCCTCATTTGCCTTCCTTCTTGTCTGGTGGGATGCATTCAGCCATTTTGGTCTTGTACCGTGGATCCAGGGTGGTAGAGGATCTTAGAGGAGTTTTCCCCAAAAATTAGACAGGACTCAGATCAGAGGCAGAAGGCCCTTGATTTTGTCTCCAAAAATAGTGATGTATAGAGAGAACAGCATTTAAGAGCACCACATCTTAAATTCTAAATTGAAAAATCTCAAAGGGTGGACATTATGGCCTTTTTAGGTGTGTAAGGACAAACAATTTAAAATAATTTTTATAACCTTTATTCACATTAAATTAAAATAAAAAAACATTGTGTACACCACTGATAAAATACATTAAAATTCCTATTCTGTATGGTGGCTTCCCCTCTGTGGTAAGTATGGGGGGTCCCCAATCCACCTTGCTATCACTTGTCAAAAGACACATTGTTGTCTCCAAAAAAAAAAAAAAAATAAGCCGGTAACACCTTTAAATGTAAGTTTTGTATATTCAGTTATTTCGTTTTTTTAAATGTACCTATTTTTTTTTTTAATTTGTGGAACCCCCCAGGGGTGAATGATACCCGGAGCAAAGCTTGCCTGCTGTGGATTGGCTGCTGTGGAAGCCCAGAGTATGGCATGGTATGGTATAGCCCACTGAATTTCGCTGTGAACATTGCAGTTGTTTATTTCAAGCATTCCCTGTTCAAACAGCAATATTTGGGGAAAATGTAATTTTAACCCCAACATGAACAACAACGCTACTCAAAAAATTGAATTTTAATATTCGGGTTTATAGTCAAAAAAAGGTGAAAGGAGTGTTTGATGGATACGCAAAATTGCAGGAGATATTTAAAGAGAACCTGCCATTAAGAGAGGGGTATTTGGACATCCAGCAGTTCACAAATTAAACAACAAGAGTTAAGATTATTGTTAGCATACTACAAAATTCAAACTAGGTGCAACCATACTGAATAATGTCCTGTGAAATTCAGACACAGAGTAGCACTGGGCTCTTTGACCCCATGGGGTTGATTTACTAAAACTGAAGAGTGCAAAATCTGGTGCAGCTGTGCGTGGTAGCCAATCAGCTTCTAACTTCAGCTTATTCAATTAAGGCCCCTTTCACACTTGTCCTGCGACTTTAGACTACAAAGTCGCATGACAAGTCATTCCCCATGATTTCCAATGACAACCATTCATATCTGTACGACTTCAAGTCGTGCGAATTCAAAGTAATCCCTGCACTACTTTGGTCCGACTTTCACGTGAGTCCATAGACCTCAAGTTTGCACAGGCGTCAAAATCGCATCAAAATCACGTCAAAATTGCACCCACAAAATCGCGTCAAAATTGCGCGACTTTCAAGTTGCGGCAGTGTGAAAGGGGCCTTAAGTGGTAAAGGCAGAAGGGTTTTTTTTTCATATTAATGCATTCTGTGTGTTAAGATAAAAAACCTTGTGTGCAGCGCCCCTATAATACTTACTTGAGCTCATCTTGATCAAGAGATGTTGTGCGAGAGACTCAGCTGTCTGGGACTTTCCCTCCTGATTGGATGAGGCACACAGCAAGTGCGATTAGCTCCCACAGCTGTTAATCAAGGTCAGTGAGCCAATGGGGACGGAAAGGGGGTGGGGCCGAGCCGCGGCTCCGTGTCTGAATGGACACGCAGAGAAGCAGCTCGGCACTAAACAGGGGGGAGGGGCCAGGAGCCAGGGACCAGAGAAGAGAAGGATCTGAGCTGCTCTGTGCAAAACCACTACACAGAGCAGGTAAGTATATCAAGTTTGTTATTTTTAAATAAACAAAAAAAAAAAAAACAAGACTTTAATATCACTTTAACTACTTCAGCCCCAGCTGCCGTCATTATACTGGGGCAGTGTGGCTGCTTCCCGCAAATCGGCGTAACTGTACTGCGAATCGGGAACTCGCTCTTGTGGGCGTGCGTGCACCACCGGAGGCACACGCATGCTCTCATTGGCCAGCAGGGGAGTCAATCAGTGGTTGGGGCGGACTCGACGGCCACCTGCAATAGTTCCCTGAATGGGGATCTCCCTGTGTAAACAAGGCAGATCCCCGTTCTGTCATGGGAGATCACACAGATCCTGTCTTTCTGCTATGCTATGTGTGTTTCCCCACTCACACCGTCCCCCACACAGTTAGAAACACCTGCAGGGAACACATTTAACCCCTTGATCGCCTCTGATGTTAACCCCTTTCCTGCCAGTGCAGGTAAAGGTGTAAATGAGTACAATAACAGTACATCTTTTTAGCACTGATTACTGTAGTAATGTCACTGGTTCCCAAAAAAGGGTCAAAAATGTCCGTTAGGTGTCCGATCTGTCCGCCACAATGTCGCAGTGCCGCTAAAAATCACTGACTGCCGCCAACCATTACTAGTAAAAAAAAATAAAAAAAAATAAAAATGCCATAAATCTATCCCCTATTTTGTAGACATGATAACTTTTGCACAAACCCAGCAATATACGCTTGTTGCGATTTTTTACCAAAAATATGTAGAAGAATATATATCAGCCTAAACTGAAGACTACATTTGTTTTTTATATTTTATTTTTTTGGGAATGTTTTATAGCAGAAAGTAATTTTTTTTTTCTCAAAATTGTTGCTCTTTTTTTGTTTATAGCGCAAAAAATAAAACCTGCAGGGGTGATCAAATACCACCAAAAAGAACCTCTATTTGTGGGAAAAAAAGGACGTCAACTTTGTTTGGGTACAACGTCACACAAACCGTGCAATTGTCAGTTAAAGCGACGCAGTGCCGTATTGCAAAAAAATGGCCTGGTCATTAAGGGGTAAATCCTTCCAGTCCTTAAGTGGTTGAACATGGCCAAAAAAAAAAAAACCTGGAAGCTGATTGGTTTCTATGCAGATTTTGCACTCTCCAGTTTAAGTAAATCAAACTCCAATGTGTTTTGCTGCTAAAGCATTGTACATTTGAAGCACCAACACCAACAATTTTCCACTGTGGACTATTCATCGGTGGAAGCACAATATAGAAAAGAAAATGTTCCAGTCGTTTTATGACGCCGTGATCTTGCTTCATACGTGACAGCATTTGATTTGATACATATCCCCCAATAACTTGGAAATCTTTAATTATTTTTCCTCTATTTTGTGAAATCCATCATACTAGCTGACACATGAATGCCTCCAATATTGACCTTTCATGTAATCTCCCTCTTCTATCTGATCATTGACCTTAATATAAGAAAAGCTAGTTAAAATGGCATTGCCTTCAGCTCACAAGGCTTCATAGGAGAACAGAACATCTTATAGCGAGGTGTCCTATAGTAGTGCTATTCAACCTAGCAACACTTCTCATTATATGAGAATTATTAGCTATTTAAATCATGTGTTAACCCTAACTGAATAATATTTAGTTTACTTAAAGTGGTAGTAAACCCTTCTATCATTTTCAGCCAAGGAAGCTGCCATCTTGGCCTCTTTTTAATCTCCAACTGCCATGATGCTACACATGTGATCAGCTATGACACCAGCCATTGGATGGTTTGACAGTTTGGTTTAGAGTACAACCAATGGGAGTGTTACATTTCCGGCACATGCCGGAAATGTGACTGGTTTTTAAACTGTTAAATGGATGGGTTTACTACCGCTTTAAGGACTTGTAGCTTCAATCCAAAGTAAATGGGACTGGGTGATCACATAGGAACACAGCTAGAATACATGGACAGAGATGTAGCAGGAAGTGCCTGAGCACAGTGTCTTCATGGCAGGATTACCGGCTTTTATTTTAGTGAAAATTGCAGATTTAAAAATATTGAAAATTACTTTTGAAATGACATTATTAAGTTATGTTGGATTTTAGGGTCTTATTTCATGAATAGAGTAGCCTCCTTAGCGGTTATCCCGAGTGTGGCTCGGCGCTAATTTTCACTATCAAAAGTGCTAACCTCGAGCCACACTTGGGATCGCATTGCAGGATCCAGCAAAAATGACTTATCTTGTCCCCTGGATCCAGCGATGTCCCCGCCGCTGTGTAATCCGGCGGAATCTTCGCCTGATGCCTCTGGGTTCCGTTCCCTGCGAGTGTCGCGTCGCATGGGGGCGGAGCCCAGCGGCAAATTAAAAACATGCAAAACACATGCAGTGCACTGCAATCTGTAAGATTACATTGCTGTATGAAATCATTTCACATCCCCTTTGTCCCTAGTGGTTTGCCCAGTGCCCTGCATGCACTTTTATATTATATATGCCATTCTTTCTGCCTGGAAACTTGAGAATGTCCATAGCAACCAAAAAGCATCCCATTACGTCAAAAGCTGATTTGGACCAGCTAGAAAACACTGATAATAAATAAGAATCATTTGCAGAATTGAGTGATAGAGATTAGTGATGCAATTTATCATCAGACACTGAAAGTGACGACAGCGACAATTCTGCAACTGAGCAAATTTCAGTGTTTTGATTTGATTACATTATTGAATACATTTTATTATTATTATATTATTATTTTTAATAATTATTTATAGTTATTTATTATATTATAATTTATGATTTTGTTGTTTCAAACTTTATCATACCCGGGATGTCTACTAGACTCTTGTCTTAGGTGAGTTATTCCTAAGATCTACAGGCCTAGAATATAAAACGCCAAATTTCTATGTGGAAAAAATTTACCGATTTGGGACACAAAAATCTGACATAATCACCACCAGGGAGGTTAATTCAATAAAAGTCTTTAGGATTTGGTGGCAATATTTTTTTAACGCAAAAAAACAGAAAAAAAAATAAAGGATCAGACGTAAATATGTTCCAATCTGTCATATATGGGTTTTACATATAAAGTAGTGAATGTGACATTTACCAAACATTCACTCTAGGTGTATATTCAGACACCTGTGTATATTTTCCATATGGTAACACATAAATGGACTTCCAGCTAATATAAATTCATGTGGAATTCTGGACAGATAATATAATCTCATGAAATTCTTAAAATGCAGTTAACATTTGATGAATGTTACATTCACTGCATTATACATTTTCTACCATGTGTAATTATTTTCCATAATGTAACATATAAATGATTAAAGATGGATTGCCATCTAGTATAAAATGATGTAAAATTCTAGACAGGTAATATAATATAACATAATATAATCCCATGAAATGCTTAATTCAGTGAACATTTGGTGAATGTTACATTCACTGCATTATACATTTTCTACTGTGCGTAATTATTTTCCATAAAGTAACATATAGATGATTAACCACCTCAATACTGGGCACTTTCACCCCCTTCCTGCCCAGGCCAATTTTCAGCTTTCAGTGCTGTCACACTTTGAATGACAATTGCGCGGTCATGTGACTCTGTATCGAAATTACATTTTTATGACATTTTTCAGACAAATAGAGCTTTATTTTGGCGGTATTTAATCACTGCTGGGTTTTTTATTTTTTACTAAAAAAAAATCGAAAAGTTTGAAACAAAAATTTTTTCTTAATTTCTGTCAGTAAATTTTGCAAACAAGTAATTTTTCTCCTTCACTGATGGGCACTGATAGGCGGCACTGATGGGCACTGATAGGCGGCATGGATAGGCGGGACCGATGGGCAGCACTGATAGGCGGTATGGATAGGCGGCACTGATGGGTGCCACTGATCGAAAGCGCTGATGGGCATTAATGGGCAGCACTGATGGGCATTGATGGGCAGCACTGATAGGTGGCACTGATGGGCACTGAAAGCCACCACTGACTGGCATCACTGATGGGCACTGATTGCTGGCACTGATGGGCACTGGTGGGCACTGATTGCTGGCGCTATATTGTAATCAGAGCACTGATGATCAGTGCCCTGATTGCCTGTCTTGCTGTCCCCTGCATTGTCCTGATTGGACACAGCCGACCACATGGTTAAAGAGCCGCGTGAGCTTGCGGTCACGCTGTGTCTTAGCAACATGGCGCATCCATGACCACCATGCTGCGCACCCGCGCGGGCTCACGGGAGCGGCCGTTCAGGTGCGCCGTCATATAATGTCCACTCAGAAAGAGAGCCGCACCGCCCCTCCATCATTTGACAGTTGCGGCAAGTGGTTAAAGATGGATTTCCATCTAGAATAGATTGATGTCATATTCTAGACAGATAATATAATCTCATTAAATTCTTCAGAGCAGTGAATGTTTGGTGAATGTTACATTCACTGCTTCATACTGTAATTGTTAGGCAGGAGTTAATTTACTAAAACTAGAGCGTGTAAAATGTGGTGCAGCTCTGCGTAGAAACCAATCAGCTTCCAGGTTTTATTGGTCAAAGATTAATTGAACAAGCTGAAGTCAGAAGCTGATTGGCCACCATGCACAGCTGCACCAAATTTTTCACTCTCCAGTTTTAGTAAATCAACCCCACTGTGTGTAATGTTGTCCCTTAAAGTAACATAAATCATTCAAGATGGATTATCATCTAAAATAAATTGAAGTAATATTCTAGACAGATAATATAATCTTAATAAATTCTTGAAAGCAGTGAATGTTTTGTGAATGTTACATTCACTGCTTTATAAATGTTCCACCATATGTAAATATTTGCCTTACAATAACATCAAAATGATTGAAGATGGACTCTCATTTACTATACATTGATGTGATATTCTAGACAGATCGTATAACTGCATTAAATTCTTAAGTGCAGTGAATGTTTGGTGAATGTTACATTCACTAGGGTAAATTAACTAAAAATGGTGCATTCAGAATCTGGTGCAGCTTTGCATGGTAGCCAATCAGCTTCTAACTTCAGCTTCTTCAATTAAGATTGACAATAAAACCTGGAAGAGGATTTCTATGCAGATCTTGCACTGGTTTTAGTAAATAAACCCCACTGCTTTATAAATGCCCCACTGTGTGTGATAATTCCCCATAAAGAAACATATAAATGATTAAAGATGGACTGTCATCTAGAATAAATTGTAATATTTGTAAAATGTAATATTCTCTAGACAGATGGTATAATCTCATTAAATTCTTAAGTGCAGGTGAATGTTTGGTGAAATGTTGCATTCACTGCTTTAAAAATGTTACACTGTGTTTAAATATTTCCCATTAAGTGTCATATAAATCATCAACGATGGATTCTCATCTAGACCAAATTAATGTCATATTCTAGACAGATATAATCTCATTATATTTTTAAGTTCAGGTGAATGTTACATTCACTGCTTTATAAATGTTCCAGTGTATGTAGACATTTTCCATACAATAACCTGTAATCAATTGAAGATGGACTATCATCAATTATACATTGATGTAATATTCTAGACAGATCATATAATCTCATTAAATTCTGAAGTTCAGTGAATGTATGGTGAATGTTACATTCACTGCTTTATAAATGTTCCACTGTGTGTAATTACTTTCCATAAAGTAACATATAAATGATTAAAGATGGATTCTAATCTGGAATAAATTAATTTAATATTATCTAGACAGATAACATCATCTCATTAAATTATTAAATGCAGATGAATGTTTGGTGAAATGTTACATTCAGGTGAATGTTTGATGAAATGTTACATTCACTGCTTTATAAATGTTACACTGCGTTTAAATATTTCCTAACTACAACAAAGAGGGATTCTCATCTGGAACAAATGGATGTAAAATTCTAGACAGGTATAATCATATTCAATTCTTAAGTGCAGTGAATGTTTGGTGAATGTTACATTCTTTGTCACCCTTTATAAATGTCCCACTGTGTGTAAATATTTTCCATACAGTAACATATAAATGATTAAAGATGCACTCCCATCTATTATACATTGATGTGATATGCCAGACAGATTATATAATCTCATTACATTCTTAAGTGCAGTGAATATTTTTTACAGTGAATGTTACATTCACTGCTTTATAAATGATCCACTGTGTGTAAATATTTCCCATAAAGTAACATATACATGATTAAAGATGGATTTTCATCTTGGAATAACTTGATGTAATATTCTCTAGACAGGTAGTATAAAGTCTTTAAATTGTGCAGGTGAATGTTTGGTGAAATGTTACATTCAGGTGAATGTTTGATGACATGTTACATCCACTGCTTTATAAATGTTACACTGTGTTTAAATATTTCCCATAAAGTACCATATACATCATCAAAACATTGATTCTCATTTAGGAAAAAGTGATGCAATATTCTAGACAGAGATTATAATCTAATTAAATAAGTGTAGTGAATGTTTAGTGAATGTTACATTCTCTGCTTTATAAATGTTCCACTGTGTGTAATTACTTCTCATAAAGTAACACATAAATGATTAAAGATGGATTTTCATCTAGCATACATTGATGTAATATTCTCTAGACAGCTAGTATAATATCATTAACTTATTAAGTGCAGGTGAATGTTTGGTGAAATGTTACATTCACATTCACATTTAATTCTATTAAATGTTACACTGTGTTTAAATATTTCCCATAAAGTACCATATACATCATCAAAGATTGATTCTCATCTAGAAAATAATGGATGTAATATTCTAGAAAGATATTATAATCTCATTAAATAATTATGTATAGTAAATGTTGGGTGAATGTTACATTCTCTGCCTTATAAATGTTCCACTGTGTGTAATTACTTCCCATAAAGTACCATATAAATGATTAAAGACAGATTCTAATCTGGAATAAATTCATTTAGTATTATCTAGACAGATAAATATCATCTCATTAAATTATTAAACGCAGATGATTGTTTGGTGAAGTGTTAACTTCAGGTGAATGTTTGGCGAAGTGTTACATTCAGGTGAATGTTTGGCGAAATGTTACATTCAGGTGAATGTTTGGTGAAGTGCTACCTTCAGGTGAATGTTTGGTGAAATGTTACATTCAGGTGAATGTTTGGTGAAGTGTTACTTTCAGGTGAATGTTTGGTGAAATGTTACCTTCAGGTGAATGTTTGGTGAAGTGTTGCCTTCAGGTGAATGTTTGGTTAAGTGTTACTTTCAGGTGAATGTTTGGTGAAATGTTACCTTCAGGTGAATGTTTGGTGAAATTTTAAATTCAGGTAAATTTTTGGTGAAGTGTTACCTTCAGGTGAATGTTTGGTGAAGTGTTACATTCAGGTGAATGTTTGGTGAAGTATTACATTTAGGTGAATGTTTGGTGAAGTGTTACATTCAGGTGAATGTTTGGTGAAGTATTACATTCAGGTGAATGTTTGGTGAAGTGTTACATTCAGGTGAATGTTTGGTAAAGTGTTACATTCAGGTGAATGTTTGGTGAAATTTTAAATTCAGGTGAATGTTTGGTGAAGTGTTACATTCAGGTGACTGTTTGGTGAAATGTTACATTCAGGTGAATGTTTGGTGAAATGTTACATTCACTGCTTTATGAATGTCACGCTGTCTTTAAATGTTTCCCATAAAGCACCATAAACTTCATAAAGGATGGCTTTTCATTCAGAACAAATGGATGGAATATTTTATAGACAGGTCGTGTAAAGTCTCATTATATTCTTACATGCAGGTGAATGTTACATTCACTGCTTTATACATGTTTCACCATGAGTAATTCTTTCCATGCAGTAGCTGATCAGCCAATTATTATCTATGTGCTGTGACATTCTGCTCAGATAATGGAATCTCCTGCAATCCTTGTGTTGTCAGGAATGTGCTGTGTGCCTCCATTGCTCCTAGGGCACAAAGCAGAGGAGTGCTCAGCTCTCTGCAGCCCTCTGCACGGCCACCTCCAGCGCTACCCAAACTTCCATTGTAGTAAAAAGTTACTGCAGTGGAGCGTAGAGCGCATCATTCATGGAATTCCGGAGTGGGCGGGCTCCGAGTTTTAGCAACACACGACACTCCCTGTAAGGTATTGGATGCCGCTACTGACGTCACAAAGCCCTCCAGCAATCCGAGACATTTGTGTGGCTCAGATGGGAAAGCTCTGCCCGAGCTGTAATGCAGATTGCAAGCTCTTGCAGGAAGATTTTATCAGTTGTCTGCCTTTTGTTTCACGTCTCCTCCCGCACACATTTAATTGTCGGGCATTGTAGTGACAGCCAGGCATCCATGGGTGCAGCCTGCACTGTATCTATGCCAGTCCGTCCATGCCTCTGTGTTTTTATATTATAGATTAACTCTTCCATCTACAGATAGGAGTAATTGTGTACCAAGGATGCAAAGCAACCAGCCAAACTATCAAAAAATAACATTTATTGCTTAGATATCATACATTAAAAGAATAGGAGGATATATATATATATATATATATACATTTATATAGAATATTATATATACACACCCATTTTATATATAATACTATATATATATACACATTTTATATATAATATTGTATATATACACATTTTATATATACTACTATATATATACACATTTTATATATAATATTATATATATACTTATTTTATATATAATACTATATA
>BLSH010264502.1:318753-329585 GCA_018402905.1 Glandirana rugosa
TATATATATATTATATAGAATATTATATATACACCCATTTTATATATAATACTATATATATACACATTTTATATAGAATATTATATATATATATATACACCCATTTTATATAGTATAACCTCTAATGTTAAAAATATGGCTATATTAAACCTATCTATAAATAATGCAATGGGCTCAATTCACAAATCTAAGCCAGCAGCACACAGATCCTTGTGTTTTGTTCATTGTATTCCTATGTGATCTGATCATCACACTCTCTGACATAGCTCTTCATCCCTTTGCCAAAGCTTTGTGAATTGAGCCCATCAACTATACTGCTTCCTATCCAGATAATAACCCTTCTTGAGCTACAAGAGCTATTGACTGGCCACAGCTGGGTTAATAGAGATCCACTTTGTAAGAGATCTGAGTGAGATCAGATAAACAAAATAAATCAAGAAAAGTAAATTATACCCCAGTGCTGTAGTAAATTATACATCTCAGCCTCTACAATCACCCCCCCCCCCCTCCTCCTCTCTGCTCCAAATGTCCATCCACTGCAAGTGGCTATGTAATTTTCTCACTTCAGCTGTCAGCCAAATTGGCAGCTCGGTGATAATTCTATTACCAGGCTGGACTGGGAATTGCAAGGAACGCAATGCAGCCTCCACCGCGACAGATCAGGCAGTGCAAGAGTTAAGATCTCCCTTGATTATTGGGAACCCTTAGCAACTGTAATGAGAATCTGGAACAAAAGGGGAGGGTGGGACTGTTTGCTGGGAGTGTTGAGATATTAATGTGGTTATCTGACTAGCAAAAAATATATATATATGTATTGTTTTAATATTTTTTGTTAAAGGCACAGTGCCTCCTCTTCCTTTAAACACAAGGCACAGCTACAGTCTATATAACCAATATATATATATAATGATTATATAGAATGTAGCTGTGCCTGGTGTTTAAAGGAAGAGGAGGCACTGTGCCTTTAATTGCTGTGGATTAATCAGCCTTGCAGATCCTTATTTAAAGCAGCTGCCATCTGGGAAGGTGGGTGGTTGGGTTGGAGTTCCTTTGCAACACGCTTGGAAATTTCATCAGATTGATCAGAAAACCCCCCTCTGGTAGCTGGGGAGAAAGCAGGTCGATTTCAGCACAATTTGTGCTCCATCCATTCTCCTTCTAAAGCAGGTTTTTCTACTAACATAGCCCCCACCCTCCTTCCCCATCCACCACTCCTTGCATCTCTGTCTGTAGCAAACCCCTCTAGCTTGCCTTGTCATCTGCTCTGGGTTATATAAGGTGTAAGATCTCTTTAATATATTTATGCCATCATGTCTTTGAAAGGTTTTCTTTTACACATCAGGGCTTTTCTCCCTGCTCATTTAAATAGCCAGGAAGATTAATGATGGGATAAAAAATAGATTGCTAACTTATGGAGGCCAGATTGCATGGAGATAGCAGGAGACAATTGAGAGATGTGTTTTTTTTTTTTTCCATGGTATTACGTAGGAAGAGGAACAAGCAGAGATAGGAAGCTTTGCAGACAGCGATTATATTAGCATACTGGAGCATCGACAGGGGCCACCCCCAAATCCAGCGCTGGAGCCCCCAGAATAGTTTAAGGGAGTTGTCTCATTGTGTCTCATAGTGATAAAATCTCAGCAGTTTTCTTTCTCTTATTGTGTGTGAAATGATCAGTTATCAGTTATTTTATCTGTATCTCTGCATAGGGATCACCCCCTGGGGTAATATTTAGGATTGCTACCTCTTTTATATTATAGACAAGGGGGTGAATTGATCAGATATCTGCCCTAGCATTTATCATTATCTCTGCATAGAGATCACCCCCTGTGAGCAAGTCCAAAGGGGCAAAAACCTGCTACCTCTTTTATTTTATAGACAAGGCGGTGAATTGATCAGTTATCTGATCTATCATTTTATCTATATCTCTGCATAGGGATCACCCCCTGGGGTAATATTTAGGATTGCTGCCTCTTTTATATTATAGACAAGGATGTGAATTGATCAGTTATCTTAGCATTTATCTCTGCATATGATCAGCCCCACTGTAAACACATATAAAGAGCTAATATTTAGGGTTAACATGCCCTTTTCACATTATAGACAAGTGTGGGAATTGATCAGCTATCTAAATACATCCAAAGGGGCAATATTTGGGTATAAATATGCTGACCTATTATAGAAACGTGTGAATTGATCACATATCTGATCTAGCATTTTATCCTCATCTCTGCATAGGGATTTGACCCCTGTGAATACATCCTAAGGGGTTATATTTAGGTTAAAACCTGCTGCCCTTTTCATATTATAGATTGTAAACTGATCAGTTATCTGGTCTAGCATTTCATTTGTATATTTACAGAGATCAACCCCTGCTTCCCCCCCATGAACACATCCAAAGGGGTAATAATTGGGTTTTAAGCATGCTGCCTCTTCAGATTATGGACAAAATGTGTAAATTGTTCAGTTATCTAATTTAGCATTGCATCTTTATCTTTGCATAGGGATCACCCCCTGGGGTAATATTTAGGATTGCTACCTCTTTTATATTATAGACAAGGATGTGAATTGATCAGATATCTGCCCTAGCATTTATCATTATCTCTGCATAGAGATCACCCCCTGTGAGCAATTCCAAAGGGGCAATATTTAGGATTAAACCTGCTACCTCTTTTATTTTATAGACAAGGGGGTGAATTGATCGCTTTCCCCTCCTGTGAATAATTAAATCCAAGCATGCTGCCTCTTTCAGATTATTGACAAATTGTGTAAATTGATCAGTTATCTAATTTAGCATTGCATCTTTATCTTTGCATAGGGATCAGCTCCTGCCCCCCCCCCCCCCATGAACACATCCAAAGGGGTAATAATTGGGTTTTAAACATGCTGCCTCTTTCAGATTATAGACAAAATGTGTAAATTGATCAGTTATCTAATTTAGCATTTTATCTTTATCTCTGCATAGGGATCAGCCCCATATAAAGGGGTAATATTTAGGATTAAAAATTCTATTATAGACAAACGTGGGAATTGATCAGTTATCAGGTTTAGCATTTTATCCTCACCAGCCCCCAGTGAACACCCCCATAATATTTAGGTTTAAACCTGCTACCCTTTTCACATTATAGAGCAGTGTGTGAATCGATCAGGTATCTGATTTGCGTTTAAACCTCTATGGCACGCCTACATGATTCTTAACATCTTAATTTCCCAGTGAGGTAGTGGTGTTTCCCCTTACAAGCAGCACAGCTTTTTTTTTTAAGCTTGATATAATAGGTCTCTTCCCCACCCACCCTTTGCCTCCCCCTTCCCCTTCTAGATTACCTTACACTTCTGGATCACAAAGCCTGTAACATAAATCCAAGAGTGAGTTAACCTCTGCATCACTGCTGTTTAAGGCATAGCCCTAGCAGGTACCCAAGGGGTTAAGGTATCTCCTCTGCCTTGGCTGGAAACCCTTTAGCTACCGAGGGATGCAGAGCTGTGTTGTAGGCAGGGAAGCAATAGGAGGATGAACAGCCATGCACCCCTCCTTAACATCTTGGGACCCAGAGGCTTACCTGTGATTTGCTGACTTCCAAATCTTATTTTTAGCAGCACTGCACTATTTTATTCTTAGCCCCAATGCTTCGTACAGAGGTTGAACCTCCTTAATCAAAGCTTGCAATGCCATATGGGTTTTTTTTCCTTGACTCCTGTGTGGAAATAATTTAAATAATTGATTTTCCTAGGTCTGCCTCTTGTTAAATAACACACCAACCAAGCGTTTAATGGTAGACTCAGGCAATTTAATTAACACAATGCATGAAAGACAACCGGTACAGATGAAGGGGGTAATTAACGGGTGCTAATTGGCACAGAAGATGGGCTAATAGAAGAAACACAACAGATCTACCCCTAGAAATACAATAAAAAAAGAGAAGCATCTCAAGATCTAACCCCTGCTTACCTTATAGCAAAGCTAACACAAGAATCACTGCGTACAGTAAACTTAACACTATGGTGGTCCAACTTCATTCAGCTTCAGGAGGGAGAGCAAAAAAAAAAAAAAAAAAACTTAAGTTGCATCCAATGTGTCAAGAGGCAGCTTGGATGGAGGAAAGAATAAAAAAAAGAGATGCAGCTATGGGGAGAGAGCACCAGAGACGGAGATAAGGAGTCTCCCCTCTTCAGCACTTCGCTGTCCAAGGTGCTGAATAAAGCGACGGCGCTGTCCAAGGTGCTGAATAAAGCGGCGAGCGCTGTCCAAGGTGCTGAAGCCACCCGCGCTGCTGTCCAGGGTGCTGAAAACGCCAGCGCTGTCCCAAAGGTGCTGAAAACAAAAAACGGCAGTTGCTCTACAAAAAAGGGGGGCATTAATTTTATTAAGCAACTGGTCCATACCCACGCTCTGTCACGTGAATGTTACCTTGCCAAACCCGTCCCGTTTACAGGGTGATCACATGTTGTGTGGACCCATAGGCAAAAAGGAATTACCCCCCTTATTTTTTTTTTTTTTTTTGTCTTCCCATAGACACCTATGAAGTTGGTCAGCAGGTATCAAGAAGCCACTCCAGTCC
Source organism: Glandirana rugosa (assembly GCA_018402905.1). NCBI lineage: Eukaryota > Metazoa > Chordata > Amphibia > Anura > Ranidae > Glandirana > Glandirana rugosa. The sequence goes on from BLSH010264502.1 coordinate 323,313, forward strand.
TTTCCTAGACAGAAAAAAAAGACAATTCCTAGGCTAGGGAGCTGTCCGACTTGCTGATGCCAGGCACCAGCGCCTGAATGTGCTGCCATCTGATGATTATGAGGGATAGCAAGGTACCAGCTCAGTGCTCTCTCTCTCTCTCACACACACTGTGCAATAGCATCTGCTAGCTCCAAGTTTGCAATACGCAGACTTAAATCATAGCATTTCCATTAAAGTTCTCAAGCAGCACAGCTAAGTAAAAAAAAAAGGGGGGGGGGGGGTTGATTGAGACCTAGAAGATATATAAGATAAAGAGAGCAGAATAGGAAAACAGCAATTGTCTATCTCTTTCAAAGCAATCATGCTTCTTCCAATAAAGAATAGAGTGTTGTCACTTACCATTGTTCTATTTTGCTGTCCTGGAGACACAAGTGTCTTAAAATCCAGTCTCTCCAACAGATGCTGGAAGGTAATGTCTCTTGTTTGAAGTCATCATGTGAGGACTTCTGCTTTGCTCAGTGGATCGCCCACCACTTGGTGTGACTTATGAATCTAATATCCGCAAGCTTAAACTCTCAACCACCTTGGTGACTACAGAAGACAGAAGGCAACTGGCTAGGAATTTTATGAAGCCATAGCTTTAGGCAATGCCCTAACAGACTGGCATGTTGCCCCCTCCCAAAACCACCCCCTACCCCTAGATCACAGGTGATCCCCATCAATGGTGGAGTTTATGAGGGACTGCTAAATGACAAACTATGAGCAGTAAATGATAGCAGCTTGCTCAGCTGTTACAACTTATCCTGGACAAGCTGTAAAACTTCATCCAAACATCATTTGTTTAATGAAACTTGACTTGCAACTGGGTGATTTTTTATTATCATTATTTTTTTTATTTTTTTTTATTTTTGGCAAGCTGATCTGAGTCCTGGGATTTTATCCAAGCTTGCAGGTAAGATTGCTTTTGCCTTTGTCAATAGCCATTTGCAGTACTGGGGTAGCAGAGGGACCTGTTGCACACTGAGTTCTGAGAACTATGCCTAGGAATAGGGCAGTCTGGAAAGTTTGAATGTTGGGAGCTATCACAATGAAGACTACAGAACAGACAGATGGATAAGACTAAAATACCTAAGACATCAGCCAAAGGTTATCTTTCTCCTTGATATTGACCCAGTGGAAAATGCATTCTCCCCTATAGAGGCTTGCTTGAGTATAGGTTGCAGTTCTCACCTCCACTGTCTAAGAGTCTCAAATGCACAATTGTGTTTAAAATTGCATACATTAATGGTGTGATTGGGACATTAATGCATGTTATGAGTACCAGGACTTCTTTATTAACTTCTCTCTTCTAACTCTTCTGGATCAATATGGACTATTGGAACAGTGGGGTTCATTTACTAAAACTGAAGAGTGCAAAATCTGGTGCAGCTGTGCATGCTAGCCAATCAGCTTCTAGCTTCAGCTTGTTCAGTTAAGCTTTGACAATAACAAAACTGGAAGCTGATTGGTTTCTATGCAGAGTTGCACCAGATTTTGCACACTCCAGTTTTAGTAAATCTCCCCCAAAGTATTGGTATGGTTTAGAATAAATGGTGGTTTAAGCATAAATGAACACACAGAAGGGTGGTTTAGATACGGTCCGCTAGGCAGTATAATCACTATGCCAAGGTAACTTATATGGACTTGGTGGTCAGTGGCACTACAGTTCCCAGCATGAAAGTCAGGTTTTGGACATGCTGGGTCTTACTATAGCTATAGTAACACACACATTTTATATATATATATATATATATATATATATATATATATATATATATATATATCATCTATCCATAGTTCATATAAAAATCAGGCAACTCAATTAAACGATGGCATGCTGATGATCAGATATTGATAGGTATGGATACCTAGGTGATTATGTTAAGCTTTTATGGGGGGGGGGCACTTACTGGAGAATGTAGCCTATACTTTGGGGCAAATGATTTCCTGAAAATGAGTAGACATTTCACTAGGGGGGTTATAACCCTAATAGTGGACAGGCCTAATTTTGACAGGTGGACATCTATGAGACTGTTCTCTGACTGTATAAAATTTACTTTCCAACGTCAAAACATGATGTTTATAAAGATATAATGTACAGGATATGCCTAAGGCTCTACAGAGGGGGTGTAATATAGCAGGAACATCTGTTCTTTCATGTCTTATTCACAGGGACTGATTAATCTTGATTCAGCTGTAACCATATACAGATTCAATGCAATGCAATGATGCATTGTATAGACATTCAAGCTAAATGTAACTGCAAACATATCAGTGGATACGGGAGACGCAACAAGTGCTTCATGAAACGTCTGCAGCTGCTGACTGATGGAATGAGTGTGCAATTGTGAAATGTGTGGGTGAAATTATTAGAGGGGACTCTACAGTAAGGCACTATAAGATTATTTGGCATTGGAAGATAGAAGTATGGTTAAAGGGCTTTATCTATGTGAAGAACACCACTAGGTATGCTAGTTGGGGGACATAATGAGATGATCAGGTCAGGGGAATGTAATAGCAGCTGTTGTGTGCAGTATTTTTATTGTTTCAGTGATAGCCTGCAGTTATAAGTAACTGCATTTTGGAAAAACTAACATAAAGCCCATCCCTGCAGGTGAAAGGGAAAATGCTCCCCTTCAGTGGGATTGCCTCTAGACTGCAAGGGTTAAATGTTCCTTTAGGTCTAGGGTTCCATAAAAAGCAGTTTTACTTATGTTCTACTCTGCTCCCCCAGCAGGCAATGCTCTCTTCTACTGCTTCAAGAGTGGGCTGTCCCTCTGAGTACCCATGTCCAGTGCAGGGCTATGGACTCTCCATTGTACTTGATGACATCAGAGGATCTGCAAGAATTGGAGCTTAGGGAAGATGAGTTTACAATGACTGGTCTTATAGCCTAGAAGGAGCCTGCAGAAATAGAGGATCGGGTAAGCAAAACAGTTTTTTGCACCCCCAAAATGCAAACAAGCATTGGGGTTTGGAGGCAACTGATGGCTAACTAAATAATCTTTCATGGCAGACCACCAATGCTGCTATTTGTAAGGCAGTGGCTTAGTGTTTTCAGCATGCAACACAAAGTGCTGTTACAGGCAGGATCTCCTGGTGAGAAATTTTGCAACAGATTCACAAGAAAAATAGAAAACTGCAGACAGTGTGACATGGTGCCACTTATACAGAAAACTAGATTTTGACTTTACATACACTTTAATAATGCGGGAGAAAATGACAGTATGGCTATTGCCTTTATCAACCAGTCAGATCAACATTCTATATACCAAACACTAGAAAAGTCAAAGTAAAATGTGTTGACCGGTTAGTTTTTATAAAGTTTTCTGTCATTGATTAATAATCTTTTGACAGAAGTGTGACTGTTGATGTTGGCCTCAAATTGAATTCTTTATTTTTTTTTTTTCCAAAGAGAGTTAAAGATGAAATGTGATTGGTGAAAAGTGATTGATAGCTTCACTAGTACTCTAGTTTCCGTAGCTCTAGTACTCATATATTCTACTACTTTTCTTTTTAAGTTTACAGTGCTTGACTTTTTCTAATTTTAAGTTTTATAGGAATTGTACAAGTTTAATTTTTGGTCTGCAATCATTTCTTGCACATAAAGTGCAGTTCCTATTTCTTTGCTTTACCATATTTTATGTTCTACTGAGGTCAGGGGTGCTCAGAAGCTGAGGTCAGATTGATGCAATAAATAGTACAAGAAGCAGTGTAATAACTAATAGTAACCAAATAGAATTCACTTTCCTGACATCAGATTTTCATTTTTCTATGGCTACTGCTCTTGGCACTTTCCTCCTTGCAAAAGTACATTATATTACGAAAAGTATTGGGACGCCTGCCTTTACATGCTCATGAACTTTAATGGCATTACAGTCTTAATCCATAGGGTTCAATATTGAGTTGGCCCACCCTTTGCAGCTATAACAGCTTCAACTCTTCTGGGAAGGCTGTCCACAAGGTTTAGGAGTGTCTATGGGAATGTTTGACCATTCTTCCAGAAGCGCATTTGTGAGGTCAGGCACTGATGTGGATGAGAAGACCTGGCTCGCAGTCTCCGCTTGAATTCATCCCAAAGGTGTATCTATTGGGTTTAGGTCAGGTTGTTTATCAGGGGTTGGGCTTGGCCCCTTAGTTCCAGTGAAGGGAACTCTTGAGGTGTCAGCATGCCAAGACATGTTGGACAATTTCATGCTCCCAACCTTGTGGGAACAGTTTGGGGATGGCCCCTTCCTGTTCCAACATGACTGTGCACCAGTGCACAAAGCAAGGTCCATAAAGACATGGATTAGGGAGTTTGGGGTGGAGGAACTTGACTGGTCTGCAGGAGTCCTGACCTCAACCCGCCAGAACACTTTGAGAACCTTTGAGATGAATTTGCTAGACACACTCCTAAACCTTGTGAACAGCCTTCCCAGAAGAGTTGAAGTTGTTGAATTGAATGCTACTGACTAAGACTGGGATGACATTAAAATTCATGTGCTTGTAAAGGCAGGTGTCCCAGTACTTTTGGTATTATAGTGTATATTGAGTAACACCAATAGGATGAATTTGTGAACTTGTATGTTACAAAAATTTGATGTTGCGTAACTACTTTAAAAAGTCTTCAGTATTCTGGGCTTAAACAATACATGCAATAAAGTGTGTTTGGCCATATAGCAATGGAACAACAAGATAAAGTAATTTTTAACAGTAGGGGTGATTAAGGGGTTAAATGTGTTTCCTCACTGTGTGTTCCAACTGTATGGAGGATGGGCTGCCTGGTGAAACACACAGATCCGTCTTCCTGCATAGCAGAAAGACCGGATCTGTATGATCTTCCCTGTCAGAAGGGAGATCTGCCTTGTTTACACAGGCACTGTTTACACTGGGAACGATCGTGGGTGGCCAGCGGACATTGAGTCCACCCCACCTGCTGATTGGCTCCCCCTCTGGCCAGTGGGCGTGCGCGTGCCTCTAGCAGCGCATGTGCCCACAAAAGCCGACCTGCCACAGCATAATGATGGCAGCTGGTCGGCAAGTGGTTAAAGGTAGGGGCACTGAAACTAATCGTTGTATCAATGCATCACGATTCGGCCGTCCACGATGTGGTATAGATGCTGCGACTGGCCATAATCGATTGGCAGATGATGTCATCCTGACTTGCCCCGCCCCCTCTGGGAGAGTGCTCCCAGTGCACTCTAAAGCTGTTAAAAAAAGCTGTGTCTTAATGAATCCTGTGTTACTGTGCATTAAGTGCCCCACATGCTTCTTAGTTAATATGTAGCTACATATCACATTTCTCACTGTGCCTCTTGGCGCTCATCTGACTGCCCGGCCGGCCTCTCTTCTGATCTGTCAGCTAAAGTCAGCAGGCAGGCCTGAGTATCCACTGCTGACATCAGCCTGGATGAGAGAGGAGAGAGACGAGCCAGGCAGTCACATGAGTGCCGAGAGGCACCAGGAGAAATGCGGTATGTAGCTACATATGAATTAAGAAGCATGTACAGTGGGGCACTTAATGCACAGTAACATGGGATTCATTAAGAGACAGTTATTTTAACACCTGGCCACAACCAGCACCCACACCCATCATCACCAACACCCATCACTACCCAGCATCACCCACACCCCTTACTACCACCCACACACCTCTACCCTCATCATCACCCACTGACACCCATCTACACCCACCACCACCCACACCCCTCTACACCCAGCTTCACCCACACACATCACTACCCAGCATCACCCACTGATACCCATTTACACCCACCACCCACACCCATCATCACCAACACCCATCACTACCCAGCATCACCCACACCCCTCACTACCACCTACACCCCTCTACACTCATCATCACCCACTGACACCCATCTACACCCACCACCACCACCCACACCCATCACTACCCAGCATCACTCACTGACATCCGTTTACACTCACCACCACCACCCACACCCATCATCACCAACACACATCACTACCCAGCATCACCCACTGACACCCATCATCACTCACACCCCTCACTACCACCCACACCCCTCTACACCCAGCTTCCCTGACACCCATCATCACCCAGCATCATCCACTGACACCCATCTTCACCCACCACCACCACCCACACCCATCATCACCAACACTCATCACTACCCATCATCAACCACTGACTCCCATCATCACCTACACCCCTCACTAACACCCACTCCCCTTTACACCCACCCACTGACACCCCTCTGCACCCATCACCATCCACTCCCCTCTACA
>BLSH010264502.1:329595-349082 GCA_018402905.1 Glandirana rugosa
ACCCACACTCCCCTCTAAACCCAGCTTCACTGACACCCACACCCCTCTACACCCAGCTTCACCTAGCATCACCCACTGACACCCATTATCACCCACACCCCTCATTTCCACCCACACCCCTCTAAACCCATCCACTGACACCCCTATACACCCATCACCACCCACACCCCTCTACACTCAGCATCACTGACACCCACACCCCTCTACACCCACACACTGACACCCATCACTACCACCCTCACCCCTCTACTCCCATCATCACTGACATCCACACCCTTCTACACCCACCCACTGACACCCATCACTACCACCCACACCACTCTACACCCATCATTCCCCAGACTCCCCCATCCTTCTGTTCCTAACCATGGATTCCTCCATCTACATCACCAGACTCCCCCATCCTTCTATTCCTGTCCATGGATTCCTCCACCTCCATCCCCAGACTCCCCCATCCTTCTATTCCTGTCCATGGATTCCTCCATCTCCATCCCCAGACTTTCTTTGCTTTACCATATTTTATGTTCTACTGAGGTCAGGGGTGCTCAGAAGCTGAGGTCAGATTGATGCAATAAATAGTACAAGAAGCAGTGTAATAACTAATAGTAACCAAATAGAATTCACTTTCCTGACATCAGATTTTCATTTTTCTATGGCTACTGCTCTTGGCACTTTCCTCCTTGCAAAAGTACATTATATTACGAAAAGTATTGGGACGCCTGCCTTTACATGCTCATGAACTTTAATGGCATTACAGTCTTAATCCATAGGGTTCAATATTGAGTTGGCTCACCCTTTGCAGCTATAACAGCTTCAACTCTTCTGGGAAGGCTGTCCACAAGGTTTAGGAGTGTCTATGGGAATGTTTGACCATTCTTCCAGAAGCGCATTTGTGAGGTCAGGCACTGATGTGGATGAGAAGACCTGGCTCGCAGTCTCCGCTTGAATTCATCCCAAAGGTGTATCTATTGGGTTTAGGTCAGGTTGTTTATCAGGGGTTGGGCTTGGCCCCTTAGTTCCAGTGAAGGGAACTCTTGAGGTGTCAGTCACTGACACCCATCTACACCCACCACCACTACCCACACCCGTCATCACCAACACCCATCACTACCCAGCATCACCTACACCCCTCACTACCACCTACACCCCTCTACACCCATCATCACCCACTGACACCCATCTACACCCACCACCACCACCCACACCCCTCTACACCCAGCTTCACCCACACCCATCACTACCCATCCACTGACCCAGAACTAAACCCATCCACTGACACCCCTATACACCCATCACCACCCACACCCCTCTACACTCAGCATCACTGACACCCACACCCCTCTACACCCACACACTGACACCCATCACTACCACCCTCACCCCTCTACTCCCATCATCACTGACATCCACACCCTTCTACACCCACCCACTGACACCCATCACTACCACCCACACCACTCTACACCCATCATTCCCCAGACTCCCCCATCCTTCTGTTCCTAACCATGGATTCCTCCATCTACATCACCAGACTCCCCCATCCTTCTATTCCTGTCCATGGATTCCTCCACCTCCATCCCCAGACTCCCCCATCCTTCTATTCCTGTCCATGGATTCCTCCATCTCCATCCCCAGACTCTCTCATCCTTCTATTCCTGTCCATGGATTCCTCCATCTCCATCCCCAGACTCCCCCATCCTTCTATTCCTCTCCATAGATTCCTCCATCTCCATCCCCAGACTCCTCTATCCTTCTATTCCTATCCATTCATTCCTCCATCTCCATTCCCAGACTCCCCCATCCTTCTGTTCCTATCCAAGGATTCCTCCATCCCCAGACCCCCCATCCTTCTATTCCTGTCCATGGAATCCTCCATCTCCATCCCCAGACTCCTCCATCCTTCCTTTTTTATTCATGGATTCTTCCATCCTTCAGTTCCTACTCTCCATTGTATCCTAATCGTGATGCATTGTGATGCATTGCAGAATTGAATCGATTTGTTGACCAGATAATCGTAATCTAATTGAATCGTGAGACCGGTGAAGATGTGCACCTCTAGTTAAAGGTGCCCAAAAATGAGGCAGAGGGCAAAGGGCTAGTAACCAGCATTGCCTGTGGTCTCTCTGCAGGTGATCCTTCCCTCAAGACTTGTTGCCTTGCTTTGTTCTGCACCATGCCTTTGGTGGAAGCAGGATTTTGCTTTCTCATGTTAGGGCCTCCAACGAGGAGAAAAGTGAGAGCAGCACAGTAGTGGGATTGCCAAATCCCACTACAAATCTCTTGAATCTAGCAGTCAGAGGCAGCAGTGCCTTATATCTCACACTGCAGATATGCAGCAATGAGGCTGAAGTACACTCCCGCACCAGGAAGTTCTTTGCTACTTTCAGGAGGAATTTCAGGAGGAAACGGTACATTTTTGGAGTACTGCTTTGACACCATTAACATAAATAAGTGTTCCCTTTAACAGCAAATTTGAGTTTAGTCCCATTGTCAGATTGCTGATATTTAGATTAGATCTTTACCTCTCTACTTGTGTGGAAACCTCTAGACCAGGGGTAGGCAACCTTTGGGAGGTAGAGATCTAGTTTAACAACATGAAAGAGATCAAAGATCACCAGGGTTTGGTGGCTTTATTTTATTAAGAGATTAACATGCAAGGTCTAACTAAAGAGCAAGGAAAACTTAGAAAATATAATAAAAGAAATGTCACTTTAAAAATATATACTTACACTACCTTAAATGTGGACAGCGTCAGTCAGTAAAACAGTGAATGGTGTCAGTAGGGCATTGGATGGTGTCAGTAGGGCATTGGATGGTGTCAGTAGAGCAGTGGATGGTGTCAGTAGAGCAGTGGATGGTGTTAGTAGGGCAGAGAGCAGTGTCAGTAGGGCAGAGGCTGGTGTTTTTTTTTTTTTTTACAATTTTGTAGTTTTTTTTTTTTTAAATATTATTATTTTTATTTTTTTTACAATTTTTAGGAGCCCTGTTGGGGGCCTTTGGTGAAGGATCAGGAGTCTAACCGACTCCTGATGTCTAACGTTTGAGGATTCCCCAGTTAAGGATAGAGATTCCCCAGTTAATTTCTTTGCAACCTACAGTGACTGGTATCAACCACTCACTCTGTTCATTAAGAAAAAGAAGGGGCTGGAAAATTATATATTTTCTGGGCCCTTTCCTTGCTCTCCATCCTGAAATGATTCCCTGCAGCAGCCGGCAGGAGAGGAGAGAAAGGAAGCCGGAAGTACTGCACGAGGAGGGAGGGGGACCAGGTCAGAGCACAGGGGCCAGGCATCGGAAAGAAGAGGAACAGGGACAGGAGGGGCAGTGGGGTGTCATTTACTGGTACCATTCTCCTTTCTTCCTGCACCAGCTAAATGCTGGCAGGAGGGAGAGGAGGAAAGGTGGCTTTTCAGGTGGAAAATACAGTTGATCTGTGCCAGTAAATGCTGCCCCCACTGCCCCTCCTTTCCAGGTTCCAGGGAAGGAAGGATCCTGGTCTACTCGTCACCTACCCACAATGATGAGTAGATCAACAGGTAGCCAACCCCTGCTCTAGACAAGTAAATCCCACAATGCATCTAAAGTGGGAAGTGTTTAAAAGTTTAACCGCTTCAATATCGGGTACTTTTACCCCCTTCCTGCTCATGCCAATTTCAGCTTTCAGCGCTGTCACACTTTTAATGCAGCATTTTATCTATAAGAAATTTTTATCATTTTTTTCACACAAATAGAGCTTTGTTTTGGTAGTAAAACGTGTTTTTTTTTTGCTAAATAAACAAGAAAAGACTGAAAATTTGGAAAAAATAATAGTTTTTATTCGTTTCTGTTATAAAATTTTGCAAATAAATAATCTTTCTTCATACAGTTAGGTCAACATGTATTCTGCTACATTTCCTTTGTGAAAATAACTCTAATTAGTGTTTATTTCGTTTCTAGCAAAGTTGTAGAGTCCACAAACTATGGTGTGTATATACAGTGGCAGCCCATCCATTAGGAGCGCCCGATCGCCACCCCGCTCTATCCATGGCCACCATCCCCATGCTCTATCCATGGCCGCTATTTTGACAGAACACTGATACCCCCTATTTATGCATCCCACCCCTTTCAGGGCACCAGGCGCATGAATTACAGCGGCGGGGGTGTTTTTTTTGAAACACCTGATTAGTGCCAGAGGCTCTAATAGGCTTCAAAATAGGGTGAGCTCATGGCGCAAAGCATTGCGCTACAAGTCCACCCAGGTGTTAAAACAGTAAATGAATACTTGAAACACTGATCCTCAATCTGGCCAATCAGAAGCAGGTCTGAGACCTGTTTTTCGATTGGCCGAATAGAGAAGAGTCCCAATTGGCCACTGAGGAGGAGGGAGGGAACAGAAGCTGCCACGATGCCTGTGGAGAGCAGGGGAAGGGAGATCCGTCACCGCTGAGCAAGAGAAGCCGCCAGTGAAGCCCAGGAGATGCTCTGCCCACTATAGATGGGTTAAGTGCACCATATCCGATCTCCCGGGGGTGGGGGGCAGTACTGTTTGCCGCCCTCCCCCAAAAAAATTACCACTGGCCGCCACTGTATATATATCTGAAAATGAAACCTCTTTTTGGAAAATAGACAGTCCAAGGTATTTAGTAAAAAGTATTGTGAGTTTTTTGAAGTTGTACTTTTTTGTCACAATTTTTTTGGAAAATAAAGAAATTTTAAAAAAAATCACTATTTTTTGTTTTTGATTTACAGACTGTCACCAGTGCAGTATAGTGTTATCATATAACAGGTATGGCAGTAATCAGGGACACAGACTTTTGACAGTATGTAAAAAAAAAAAAAAAATTAGATTTCTTTTACACATTATGATTGCTTATACCAGTGAATTTCATAAATAAGCAACCATTATTACCGAAAGAAACTGAATTATTCAGTATCGTATGTTGTAATTAGCTGTAATTGGCCAAAGCTAATCACTTGGTACAGATGGTCTGTGATTGGCCCTGTCTGTACCATGTAATCACTGTGACCAATCATAGCTAGCAACACAATTGTATACAATGAATGGCATGGAAGGAAGGCATTCATTGTTTACAATGGTAATATGATCTGCTGTAATTGGTCACAGCGATCACATGGTACTGGCAACAGGATGGTATAGTGATCAGGTAGACACAGCCAATGACAGATTGCACCACTGCATAGCCCCATGGCCCTGTGGCCTCGCTAGAGGCTCGTTCTAGGAGGACATCATAACCCACCCAGAATGGCGTCATGTCCACTCAGAATGACGAAAGTCTGGCCCAGGCATCATTTTGCTATACGCTGGGTGGGAACTAGTTAAAGACTCTTTAAACATAAACTTCAGGTGGATGGCAAGATACCAGCTGAAATACATATGTGGGAGCTGTTTTACTTGCCAAAATATTTTTTACAATTTTCCAGCTTGTCCTGTGATTTACACAGCACTGCCAACTGCTTGCTCCCACTTACCTCCAAACTCTTAGAATGCCTAGTATACAATCTTCTGAGCTGCTACCTTACAGTTAACAACCTTTTCAACCATTTACAGTCTGTCTTTACCCACAAGACTCCACTGAAACTGCCCTTCTGAAACTCACTAAAAACTCACTAAGTGCTAAAAACAATGGGCACTACTCTGTGCTTATACTATTGGATCCCTCTGCTCCCTTTGCTCTTACAAAAGAAAATTTGCACATTTGGCCTCCAAGGCTGTGCTTGAGATCCTTGATCTCCCTCTACCCCTCAATGTACTCCTTCTATGTCACCTACAACTCCATCTCCTCCTGTCCCCTCCTTTCTGTAGGGGTCCTCCAAGATTTTGTGCTCTGAGGCCTTTTCTATATCTACACCTCCTCCCCTAACCAGTTGATAGCCCCCATGGTTTCTACTGCCCTATGGCAATATCCAAATGTTTTTCTCTGCTCCTCAACTGATCCCTTTAGTCTCCTTGAATAACATTAATTTACTAACTAACATATCATTATGGATGTCACACCATTTTCTAAAACTCAATCTTTCAAATAGTGCACCCATGATATTTGCTAAATTGCTCCCCCATTGTCCACAACCATCTTTTCTATCAGGATAGTAAAACCATCAGTCCCTCCTCTCATGTCAGAGTGCTAGGTGTAATCCTGGACTCTTATCTCTTCTAATGGCACTATCCCCAATCTCTATTCATATATCTAGTCTCAGACTGTCTCCTTCTCCCATGCTCACATCCAAAATTTTTCCAGAACCTCTCTTACCCTCCAGAGTTCAGTACCGCAAACTCTCTGGCTATCCCCAATTCTGTCCACCTTCAGAGGATCCCTGAAATCAAACTTTTACTTTCTCCATCAACTCATCTTGTCACGGCTAATACATTTTCTGTTACTTACCCTTCCCTTTTAGATTGTAAGCTTTCATAAGCAGGGCCCTCTTAACTCTGTTGCCTTGAAAAGTGTGTAACTGTACTGTCTCCCTTTATTTTGTAAAGCTGTGTAAACTATCCCCAATAAATAAAGCCTTTATAATATTATATGTGTTCTTTTTATTTAGTTGAAATTATTGATGAAAATAATTTGCCATCTCAAACCATGTGGCTATAAGCCCTCAGGTCAGTGAATTTTAGTTTAAGCATGGCATGACATATTTGTACCCTTCTAGTCAAAGCACCTGGAAAACACAGGGAGCCATAGCTGCTCTACAATTTGAACATATGTGTCAAATAAGATAGATATATATATATATATATATATATATATATATATATATACAGTAGGTCTTAATGTAGATTTAAAGGAACAACACCGGAAGCACCACCTGAGTGTAGTATTTGAAACAGCACTTTACTCAAAGGGTTAAAACACTCACAGAAATATAAAAAAGACAGGCTTATCTGGTGTATGAGAGGGGGACTCCATCCCATGGGCATCTAGCTGTATCCAAGTTGTTCTTATGGCTGGCGCTCATTCAACAGGCTGGATGACATACAGTAACACTGGAGAAGCCGTGCTTGGACCACAGACCGGATGTGACGTCACCAGGAGTGAGGGATAGGCCCAAGGTACAGGAAATGTCCAAATGTAAACAAAGCAAGGCTATGTGAGTGTTTTTAACCCTTTGAGTACAGTGCTGTTTGAAATACTACACTCAGGGGGCGCTTCCTGTGTTGTTCATTTGCTTGTATTTACAGAGTTGGCTATTTTCTGAGGACAGCAGCCCCTGCTCATCAATACTTGGACCCCTACATGTTTATACTGTTTGATCTAGTCACCTCTTGGACATATTACTTTACATTGTATTCTGCTGTAAGAGTTTTGATGTCACATAGTGCTTTAACTTCCATGGAGGTTGTGTTTAGCGCTAGTTACCTCCACTGCCTTGAGGTAGAACTATAGGCAAAACTTTTTTCTTCATTTTGGATAGAGCAAGGGAGGATTATAACCTCTGTCAGAATTTTTGTTGCCATCTGTGTGCCATTGCAGGGATTTCCCTTTACTTTCTGTACCATAGCCAAACAGGAAAACTGAAAATTTAGGGAATTCCTTAGGGACCACTAGGCTAGCAGTACTAGTTTCCTCATTGGAAGTCCCCCCCCCCCCCCCCCTTACAATTACTTTTCTGGGAACAACCAAAAAGTTGGGATTTTCTTTAACGTTCACTTTCAATGAAACAGGACAAATAGAGTGGGGGAATCTCCTTAATGGGGGCGCAGGCAGCGATAGACTGCCATAAACTGATGAACATAAACTGATGAGTGTTCTAATTCCTCTCCACTCTATCCAAAAGTTAAAAAAGTCTTGCCTTTGGTTATACTTTAAAGAAAACCTGCCAGAACAGATACACAGAGGTTCTGGCTTCAGTACTTTGATTCACGGACCCAAAACAAGTATGCAGATAGAGATTTCTGACTTTCCTCTGTCTTTCTTGGTGTGTATAATTCTAGGTCGACGATTCACAAAGTAATAAAAAAACATATTTGTAAATTCAGTCACTAAAATTTCATATAAGCATTAGCATGTTAATGTTATTTCAAATGTACTTTTTAATATTTTTAATTCTGCAGCTATCATTAATAATAATTTGGAGATACTGCCATTAAGGTCCTTGTTATAGTACTTCCTGTTACATAGTATCAACATTCTGTCCATGTTGGATTCCAATGAAGACTACAAGTGAGCATTTCAATACACATTGCACAGGCATGGTTCTTTTTTTGTCATTTTCAGGACACCTACCCTGAGATACTCAACCAAACCGGCTCAGTGGAGAAAGTGAAGTGACTCTGATGGTGGGCTACTGTAAGTTAGTGAAAGATCCATAAAGGCTTAATGTAACTCTCAATAACTATACCTGTATCCCTCTAGCATAGAGCATTCTTCAAATGATCAGTGGCTGGAGCACCAGGAGTTTGTAGAATGCTCTGCAGGAATCAACAATTACATAGGATGGCTTGAGTTCCAAGCACTTTGCTACCTCTCCTTGAAGGGATCCAACAAGGTTTTGAAACACCTGGACTCCTGATTGACAAGACTGCACAGGCTTTTCCTAACGTCATGCCTATAAGGATTAATGGACACATTTTTATTAACATAGTTTGCAGTATGTGTGCAATTGTTTAGCCAAAGTTTATGTTGAATTGTAGAACAGGTGAGTACTAGAAGATAATGGTGCAACTCACTGGGATAGAACGGCAGGGTTAAATTCCTTTGTGCTGGTAGTCAAAATGATTAGGCTGCATTTAATCCCCCCTCTCTGAAATGGGAACAAATATATCCCAAAGGGATTCCCATAATCTTGCTAACTGTTGTTGATAAGCAGAAATAGGATGACCTCTGCCATTTTCTTATAAAGTGAAATTGATCCTTAATTACCGAGAGAGTGGGATTGAAGGTAATGATAAAGCTATCTAACTAGCACTAAATGCAGGAATTTAGACTACGCACTCATGGCTGTAATCTGTTGGCTTTCACCTCTGTAATGTGTTAAACAGTGAAAAAAAACTGGAGACAAGGACAGTGTAGAGAAATAGGGTGTTATTTGCTAAAATAACTGAGATCCTATCATAAGCAGGCAACAGGAAAACATGGGAAAGAAAGTAGGGTGCTGTAAATACATTTGATCAGTTCTATTGTGCTTTCCATCACAACTAAGCTTCATTTTTTTTAAGTGGTCCTAGCATCTTTCATGATAAATGCATGCATACTAACTAAGTGGAACACACGGGTATTTATTCCCTCTTCACAGATATCACAGTAGTTCCCTATCCCTTGACAATGTATTCAAGTACTTTTCCCTCCTGAAGCATTATGCTGTCATTGTTTTGGCATTATTCAAGGTCATTATGTAATTCCTGGACTGAGATTATGGCTTAGAGATAACGCAGTCATGTAAATAATGGTGCCTGTGCAGTTTCTGGTTGTGTTCACAAATGTCTGACGTTACATAGTTAGTGAGGCTGGAAAAAGACACAAGTCCATCAAGTCCAACCTATGTCTGTGTTTTTATGTCAGTATTACATTGTATATCCCTCAATGTTGTGGTCCCTTAGGTGCCCATCTAATATTTTTTTTAAATTATCTATGCTCCCAGATGAAGCCACTGTTGGTGGAAGAGAATTCCACATCCTCACTACTCTTACCGTAAAGAACCCTCTACGCAGCTTAAGGTTAAACTGCCTTTCCTCCATTTTTAATGAATAGCCACGTGTCTTTGTGTATTCCCTTGCTCTGAATAGTTTTGTCCCTATTGTGGGGTCATCAGTACAGTATTTTTACATTGAAATCATATCCCCTCTCAAGCGTCTCTTCTCCAGAGAAAATAAGTTCAGTTCCCGTAATCTTTCCTCATAACTAAGGTCCTTCAGTCCCTTAATTTGCCCTTTTGTATCATTTAACCCTCCCTCCTAGATTGTAAGCTCTAACGAGCAGGGTCCTCTGATTCCTCCTGTATTGAATTGTATTGTAATAGTACTGTCTGCCCTAATATTGTAAAGCGCTGCGCAAACTGTCGGCGCTATATAAATCCTGTATAATAATTAGCTTTGTTGCCCTTCTCTGAACCCTTTCTAGTTCCAGGGCATCCTTCCTGAGGACTGGTCCCCAAAACTGGACGGCATACTCCAGGTGCGGCCTCACCAGAGACTTGTAGAGTGGGAGAATTATTGATTTATCCCTGGAGTTTATCCCCTTTTTTGATGCATGCCAATATTTTGTTGGCTTTGCTTACCACAGCTTGGCATTGCATGCCATTGCTGAGCCTATCCTCTACTAGGACCCCTAGGTCCTTTTCCATCCTAGATTCCCCCAGAGGCTCTCCCCCTAGTGAGTAGTTTGTGTTCATATTCTTGGTACCCAAGTGCATTATTTTACATTTTTCTACATTAAACCTCATTTGCCACTTGTCTGCCCACCCCTTTAATTTGTTCTTCTTGTAAGGTTTCCATATCCTGTGGGGAAATGATTTCCCTGCTTAGCTTGGTATGCAAATATTGAGATTGAGCTATTAACCCCATCCTCCAGATCATTTATGAATAAATTGAATAGGATTGGTCCCAGGACAGATCCCTGGGGGACTCCACTTTCCACACTGGACCATTCGGAGTACTCCCCCCGTTTATCTCCACCCTCTGGACTTTTCCTTGTAACCAGTTTTCAGTCCAGGTACTCGCCCTTAGATCCATGCCGACAGACCTTAGTTTGTACAAGTGTATATGGTGTACAAGTGTATATGGGGGACTGTATCAAATGCTTTTGCAAAATCTAGATACACCACATCAACGGGCCTTCCTTTATCTAGATGGCAGCTCACCTTCTCATAGAAGGTTAATAGATTGGTTTGGCATGAGCGATTCTTCATGAAACCATGCTGAGTACTGCTAATGCTACAGTTTTCCTTACAATAATCTTGTATATAATCCCTTATTATTCCCTCCAAGAGCTTGCATACTATTGATGTTAAGCTAACTGGCCTGTAGTTTCCAGGGATATATCTTGGTCCTTTTTTATATATTGGTGCTACATTGGCTTTTCTCCAATCAGCTGGTACCATACCAGTCAGTAGACTGTTCTTAAAAATTAGGTACAGTGGTCTGGCAATTTCTTGACTGAGTTCCTTAAGGACCCTCGGGTGCAAGCCATCTGGTCCCGGTGACTTATTAACGTTAAGTTTCTCAAGTCTATACCTAATTTGATCCTCAGTTAGCGCCATGAGGGTGCTTCCTGTGATGTGTTGTGAGGTCCTACATTATAGTTTTGAATACTTGAGCACCTCGTTTCCTTTGTGAATACTGAGGAGAGAAATGAGTTTAACACCTTTGCCATCTCTCCATCCCTGGGATTCCCTTCATCATTTTTTATGGGGCAGAATTTCTTGGGATTCTTTATACTCTGCTCAGCTATGTGTCTTTTATGTTCTATCTTCGCTGTCCTAATTGCACCTTTCCATTCCTTATTGCATACCTTATAAAGCTGGAGTGCCGACAGAGACCCATCAGCCTTGTATTTTTGAAGGCCTTCTCCTTTGCCTTTATATGTGTTTTTACATCGGATTTAAGCCACCCTGTTTTTTTATTAGCTCTTCTAAACTTATTTCCCATTGGGATACACTGGCTAATACCTTTGTTTAGTATGTCCTTGAAGCACTCCCATTTTTCCTCCACGTTCATTGTACCTAAAATTTTATCGCAACTAACATCTTCCAGCAAGGAGCGTAGTTTATGGAAGTTAGCTCTCTTAAAATTCAATGTCTTTGTATTCCCCTTATGTTTCCTATTTGTGTGACTTACACTGAAACTAATTGACCTGTGATCGCTATTTCCTAGATTGCCCCTTACTTCCACATCTGTGATCAGTTCTGTGTTGTTAGTAATCAGAAGGTCTAATAAGGCTTTTTTTCTAGTTGGTGCATTTACCATCTGAGCCATGAAATTGTCCTGCAGGAAATTTAGGAAATGTCCAGCCTTAGCTGAGTGTGCAGTACCTTCCACCCAGTCTATATCTGGATAATTAAAACCCCCATTATAATGATACTTCCCATCTTTGCCTCATTTCCAAACTGTGACAGGAGGTCCGCCTCCCCTTCTTCCCTCTGGTTAGGGGGCCTATAGAATATTCCTAGTATTACTTTCCCCTTGGTGTCTTCCTATTGTAGCTCTACCCATAAGGATTCAGCCTCCTTCCTTGAGCCACTAGTAATGTCATCCCTCACATTTACTTGTACCTCATTTTTTATATACAGGCATACTCCTCCCCCTTTTTTGCCCTCCCTATCCCTGCGATATAGGGAATACCCCTGAATAGTAGCTAGCCAATCATGAGCGCTATTAAACCAAGTCTCTGAAATTCCCACAAAATCGAACTTTTCTTCGTACAATAGTAGCTCTAGTTTTCCCATCTTGTCCACCAGACTCCTGGCATTAGCGAACAAGCCCCGTAGTTTTGTCCGAATGACTACTGGTTTCTTGTTGGGTATTTCACGGTTGCATACAGGATTTGTTGCACTGCCTACCTCAGGTTTAGGTTCTTCATTAGGCCTACCACTGCTGATCCCAATGCTATCCTTTAAACTTTGTTTCAGACTGTCTATTTCTAAGTCTAGACCCCCCCCCCCCCCGTTGCCTAGTTTAAAAGCCCCTCTAGCTTGTCGGCCATCCTTATTCCCAGCCGGTCTGCACCTTCCCCGTTGAGGTGCAGTCCATCTTTTCTAAAGAGCTCGTAGCCGATGGAGCAATCGGCCCAGTTCTCCAGGAACCCGAATCCCTCCTTTCTACACCAGCTCCTCAGCCACTTGTTAACTTCCCTAAGCTCCCACTGCCTCTCTGGTGTGGCTCGAGGTACCGGTAGTGTTTCTGAAAATACTACCTTGGAGGTCCTAGTCTTCAACTTTGCTCCTAGATCCCTAAAATGTTTTTTTTGGACACTCCACCTTCCTCTAACTTTGTCATTGGTGCCAACATGCACCATGACAGCTGGGTCTTCCCCAGCCCCTCCCAGTAATCTGTCCACCCGATCCATGATGTTCCGAACCCGAGCGCCCGGTAAACAGCATACAGTTCGGCATTTCAGGTCTTTGACTATTTCCCTTCTACCCTTCCTAACTGTCACCCAACTACTCTGTTCTTGTGCCTTCACCTCTTTCTCTCCACCCGCTTATGTGCTAGCCCCTGCCGGCACCTGCCAGATACGATCCCAACTCTCCTTTTGTTTGGAGAGTCTTCTCAGTGTTGACAGTTGCTTCCCTAGATGCAGAACCTGGGCTTCCAGGGAAACAATGTGCTTACATTTTGTACAGCAGTATTCGCCCTCAATCTCATGGTCAAGGAATGCATACATGCGACAAGATGTACACTGAGTCGCGTCTCCACACCCGCCGGGCATCATACCTACTAATTTAATGTGGACTGGAAATTATACTCTGTCCAATTAACTACCTAGCTGCCTGCCTCTAATACTCCCAGTGCCCGGGCAGTCACAACGCACAACACACGTGTCCACACAGCCTCCGGGCACCTACAGTGCACGTGTCCTCACAGCCCCCAGGCACTCACAATACATGCGCCCTAACAGCCCCGGGTACTCGCAGTACACGTGTCCTCACAGCCCCGGGTACTCACAGTACACGTGTCCCTACGGCCCCTGGACACTCACAGTACACCTATCCTTACAGGACATGTGTCCTCACAGCCCCCCGGCTCCTACAGCACACGTGTCCTCACAGCCCCCGGGCACGTACCGCACACGTGTCCTCACAGTACACGTGTCCTCACAGCCCCCGGGCACTCACAGTACATGTGTCCCTATAGCCCCCGGGCACTCACAGTACACGCGTCCTTAGCATACACGTGTTCTCACAGCCCCCGTGCATCTACAGTACACGTGTCCTCTCAGCCCCCGGGCCCTCACTGTACAAGTGGCACTCACAGTACACATGTCCCTACAGCCCCCAGATGCTCACAACACACGAGCCCTACAGCCCCAGGCACTCACAGTACACGCGTCCTCTGTGTACACGTGTCCTCACAGCCCCGGACATCTGGGGCTGCGAGGCAAATTGTTTTGCCTCGCTGCTTGTGACATACTACATTAGCATTAAGTATGATTACGGACTCCCGGCGATGCGGGAACCATTGTGTGGATTCCCACATCGCATGTCACTCACAGGTAGTTCACACTACCCTCTGCAAACCGCTGCGGGTGTCAAAAGAAAGTTAATGACACCCCCAGATCGGTTCACAGATCAAAGTGCGAACTGTCAAATGGCGCAGGAATTGGATTGCATGGGTGTGAACAACCATGCGATCCAATTCCAGTGCGGACCTAAAAGAGGGTCCTGTGCCATTTTGATGCGAATTTGATGCAATTTCAGCCATACAGCTTGTATGGCTGAATTTGCATCGCAGACATCACATGTGATCCGCACAGCAATGCAGTGCAAATCACATTCAATGTCTGTGTTTGCATCAGTGTGAACCCAGCCTGAAGAAGAGGAGACTAAAAAAATGCTTTCTCCTGCCTGCAGCAGACTGGTATAATAATCTCAGCCTAGGCATAGTTACCCTGATCATTGCAAGATCATCTATGTGTATGGGCCCTAATGTATCTTCATTGATGTAAGTGTTTTTAACCCTTTTTTAATAAAAGTGTTATACGGTATTACACTATGGAGATTCCTTTTTTATATTTCATGGCTTGATGTACAACTTTGGAGTTCCTGTTTATAGGGTACCCTGGTCTTTTATTGCTTTATTCATTACGGAAACCCATTAACCTATCTACCAATATTGGGGAGCTAAGTGTGATGGTGGAGACTCTCACTAAGGATCCACAATTCCAGTTGACTGGGTGTCTGGCTATTAAGTACATCTATGCGCAAGTCCTAGCGCTTTCCTGTAAGCGTTTAGCACACGTGGTGGTGGATTTTCACAAAGTGTTGGTGTGGATTGCTGGCTCACATTCCTATGATGCTATGAACATTTGATATTTTGTTTACATTTCAAGTTTTCTGTTTAATAATGGACACTGTATTCCCAAGAGGAAGATTTATTGCCTATAAGCACTGGCGCATTTACGTTTTGCTGGATTTAGCATGGACACTTTTTATGAATACTGTGTATCACTATCATTAATACAATTGCTTTGCACTTTATATCTGGAAATGGAAGAGATATTATTTATATTTAATTTATGCACTTTACTGTCTTATATACTTACCATAATGTTTGGGAAATATTAATTTCATCTAGCAGGTGCTGCACTAATTTTTAGCATACTTGTAGAGTTGAGCGGACACCTGGATGTTCGGGTACGGCGGGTTTGGTCGAACTTCGCGAAAAAGTTTGAGTTCGGCCCCGAACTTGACCAGAACTTTACCCCAAACCCCATTGAAGTCAATGGTGACCCTAAAAAAGTCCTGGAAAGGGCTAGAGGGCTGCAAAAGGAAGCAAAATTGGGTTAAGAGTGGGACAAGTGCCCTGCAAACAAATGTGGATAGCGAAATAACTTAAAATCACATAAAAAAAAAATGGAGTAGGAGGTGGATGTGGAGTAGGAGGTTGAGGAGGCGGGGACCGTGGCGGTGTAGGTGGAAGTGGCGGTCGAGGAGGAGGAGGTAGCCAACACTGTTTTTTGTTTTTTTTTTTCTAATTGGGGTAGCCCCCAAAATATTGAGACATATTAAAAAAAAAAAAAAGATCACTATCTGCAGAAAAACCCAGAGATGTTCTAGCACGGGTTCACTTTTTCCATATAAAATGTACCATGGTTTATTTTTCATGTTTCTCCTGTTACAAATTCCAATAAATACTTATGTTCTATAAAAAAAAAAAACAATAATTTCACTTAGGTATACCAATGGTTGTGTGAGGCCGGTCTAAATGTCCATTCTGCACAAGGTACAGACAAGTCTTCTGGGATCCATGCCTGATTCATTTTAATAAACGTTAGCTTGTCCACGTTGGCTGTGGACAGGCGGCTGCACTTGTCTGTGATTAACGCCCCCTGCCGTGGTAAACACACATTCAGACAATACACTGGCTGTAGGGAAGGCCAGCACCTCCAAGGCATAAAGGGCAAGCTCAGGCCATGTGCCCAATTTGGAGCCCCAGAAGTTGAATGGGGCAGACCCATCAGGCAGTACGTGTAGGCGTGTGCGCACATACTGTTCCACCATGTTGCTGAAATGCTGCCTCCTGCTAAGACGTTGCCTATCAGCTGGTGGTGCTGTTTGTTGTGGCGTGCTGCTGACAAAGCTTTTCTACATTTCTGCCATGCTAACCCTGCCTTCTAAGGTGCTGGCGGTGCCACAGTTGCGTTGGCGACCTCTTCCTCCTCCTCTGCCTTTGCCTTGTCCTTCCACTGAGCCCCCGGTGTCATTTGGGAATGCCCTCAGCAGCGCATCTACCAGCGTGCGCTAGTAGTCGCGCATCTTCCGATCACGCTCCAGTAAGGGAATTAAGGACGGCACATTGTACTTGTAATGGGGATCCAGCAGGGTGGCCACCCAGTAATCAGCAAAAGTTACAATGTGGACAACTCGGCCGTCATTGTGCAGGCACTGCAGCATGTAGTCGCTCATGTGTGCCAGGCTGGCCAGAGGCAAAGACAAGCTGTCCTCTGTAGGAGGTGTATCATCTGTGTCCTCCATATCCCCCCAGCCACTCCCCAATGATGCCCACGAGCTGCGTTGGGTGCCACCCTGCTGTGAACACAGTTCCTCTTCCTCCTCTTTCTCCTCCTCCTCCTCCTCCTCCTCCTCCTCCTCCCTCATCCTTGTCCTCCTCATCCTCCAGAACTGTGCCCTGGCTTGAAAATTTTTTACCTAGCCTATGCTGGTGCAGGAACCCACCCCCCCGAGCCATTTGTGAATGACTGGCCTGATAACCGTGGAAATGACCCCTCTTACTCCTCTTCTTCCTCCTGTGCCACATCCTCTTCCATCAGCGCCCGAAGTGTTTTTTCAAGGAGACATAGAAGTGGGATAGCAACACTGAGAACAGCGTCATCGGCACTGGCCATGTTGGTGGAGTACTCGAAACACTGCAATATGGTACACAGGTCTCGCATGGAGGCCCACTCATTGGCGGTGAAGTGGTGCTGTTCCGCAGAGCGACTGACCCGTGCGTGCTGCAGCTTAAAATCCACTATTGCCTGCTGCTGTTCGCACAGTCTCTCCAGCATGTGCAAGGTGGAGTTCCACCTTGTGGGCACGTCGCATAGGAGGCGGTGAGCGGGAAGGCCGAAGTTCCGCTGCAGTGCAGACAGCTTACATTTTGTACAGCAGTATTCTCCCTCAATCTCATGGTCAAGGAATGCATACATGCGACAAGATGTACACTGAGTCGCGTCTCCACACCCGCCGGGCATCATACCTACTAATTTAATGTGGACTGGAAATTATACTCTGTCCAATTAACTACCTAGCTGCCTGCCTCTAATACTCCCAGCGCCCGGAAAGTCACAATGCACAACACATGTGCCCACACAGCCTCCGGGCACCTACAGTACACATGTCCTCACAGCCCCCACACAATACATGCGCCCTAACAGCCCCGGGTACTTGCAGTGATGTACTTGATAAAGGTTTACTCCCGTGATGTACTTGATAAAGTCATTGAGGAGGTTGCTGGTATGGAGAGAGCCCCTATGCTGATCAATAGGATAGGGCCTAGGGGCAACATTCAGAAAGACTTTAGATTCTCTTTCCGGACTACCTATGCTAAACAGCACCATGCAGTGAAAAGGATTATCATGAAACATTGGGCTGTTTTGAAAAATGACAAGATCCTGGGACCTGTGCTCCCGCAACAACCTTCTGTCATCTTCAGAGGAGTGCCCCCTCTAAGGCTCCAGGTGGCACCCAATGTTTTGGATGCGCCACATAGGGTGCCATTCTTCCAAAAACTTATGGGCTATTACAGATTTGGTCAATGTAAAATCTGTGAACTCAACAAAATCCGGGATAAGAAAATTATTCAATTCAGTTCTATGGTTACACAGAGACAATATGACATCAAGTCATTTATTAAATGTTCCTCCTGTAATGTGGTCTACATACTCACCTGCCCTTGCGGTCTTCAGTACGTTGGTTGTACTACTAGGGCCATGAGTGTAAGGGTGGGTGAGCATGTGGCTAATATTAGAAAGGGGTTCCCCAAACATTCTGTCTCAAGACATTATTTGGAGCACCACCATAGGGATCCAGCGGGGACCACCTTTCTTGCGATTGACCGTCTCACACCTCATTGGCGGGATATTTTTGTGAGGCGGAAAATCTCTAAGCTTAACACCCGCTGGATCTTTGATCTCAAAAGCTTTGTCCCCTATGGGCTTAACGTTGATTGGGACATCAATTGTTTCATCAACAATGGGTGGTTTACCCTTAGTCATGGCTTCCCCTCATCTGGTAATTTAATATGGTGTTTGACTATATGGGGCATAGTCCCTGATTATCTTATATTTTTCTATTTGTGTATTTTAATTTAACAATTTATTGTGATGGGCCGCTTGTTGCCTGTGTTTTTGATCTATGGGTCTTACTGAGGGTCACACTTTGTGCCCTTGATAATAAGTCCTTTACAATTTTTAATTTTTATAGTGTTATATTTTAACATGATTTATGTGGCACAGTTTTAGTTATTTAAAGGCAATTGTCTATGCTGTGAAGATACGAGATGTGCAGCACCTGAAACTACGGATACTGGAAGCCTGTGCTAGCATTTCTCCTGCAGTGTTGCTATCAGTGTGTGAAGAGTGGGAGAAGAGGGTTGCATTGACAATCCAACACAATGGGCAGCACATTGAACACATTTTATAAGTGGTCAGAAACTTGTAAATAACTCATGAAAGAATAAAGTTAAAGTTAATAAAACCAAGCACACCATTGTTTTTCTTGTGAAATTCCCAATAAGTTTGATGTGTCACATGACATTCCCCCCTCACATATACTAATGTGCCACAAACAGGAAGTTAATATCACCAATAGAGTTGAGAGAACCTCTGGAAGTTCGGGTTCTGCTGGTCCGTCCGAACTTCGGGACAAAGTCCGGGTCCGGGTCCGGACGGAACCCGAACGATCGCACGGACAACGAACCCCATTGAAATCAATGGGGACCCGAACTTTTATGCACAAAAATGGCTGTAACAAAGTCCTGGAAAGCCCCAGAGGGCTGCAAAAGGAAGTAAAATGGGGGTAAGGGTAGGGCAAGTGCCCTACAAAAAAATGGGGACAGGGAAATAACTGTAAATATTTTTAAAAAAATAAAAACATAAAAAAAGCAAAAATGGAGGTGAATGTGGATCATCTTCAAACTGTGTCTGAAAAGTATTAATTAATGGTAGAAGCCATATAACTGTTCTAAAATCATCTTCAAACTAGGGCAAGTGCCCTACAAATAAATGGGGATAGGGAAATAACTGTAAATATTTTTAAAAAAATAAAAACATAAAAAAAGCAAAAATGGAGGTGAATGTGGATCATCTTCAAACTGTGTCTGAAAAGTATTAATT
>BLSH010264502.1:353805-371874 GCA_018402905.1 Glandirana rugosa
TAAAAATCGCCATTAGTGGACATTTAAATTTCTGATCGCTGAATAAATGTCATTGGTCCCAAAAAAGTGTCAAAATGGTCCAACATGTCCCCCCCAATATCGCATTACCGCTAAAAATCGCAGATCTCTGCCATTACTAGTAAAAAATAAAAAAAAAATAAAAACCCCAGAAATGAATTCTCACCATCCGTAAACGCGGCCACTTTTGCGCAAACCAATCAATAAACGCCGATTGCAATTTTTTTTATCGCAAATATGAGGAATTATATAAATCGGCCAAAAACGGTGAAAAAAAATGTTTTTTTATATTTTTTTTTTGGATTTGAATTTTAGCAAAAAGTAAGAAATTAGGGTTTTTTTGCAAAATGGTCGCTCTTCTTTTGTTTATAGCGGCGATAAGAAATGACGCAGAGGCGATCAAATACCACCAAAAGAAAGCTCTATTTGTGGTAAAAAAAGGACGCAAATTTAGTTTGGGTACAACGTCGCACGACCGCGCAATTGTCAGTCAAAGCGACGCAGCGCTGAATCGCAAAAAGTGCTCTGGTCCTAAAGCTGCAAAACCTTCCGGTTGGTAAGTGGTTAAGGTGTATCCATATAAATGGCCCACCCGGTACTATTTAGCACAAATTTATATTATTTTTTAAACAGGCAATGTAGACGCACTTTTTAATTTTGTGCAAGAAATGCACAGCAAGGTTCAAATGTACTATGTAGCACTATTTATTATTATTAATATTATTATTATTATACAGGATTTATATAGCGCAGTTTGTGCAGCGCTTTACAATAAAGAAGGGAAACAGTACAATTACAATACAGTTCAATACAGAAGGAATAGGAGGGCCCTGCTCGTAGAGCTTACAATCTAAAGGGAGGGGGAGGTGGTACAAAAGGTAATGGCTGCAGGGGATGATCTGATAGAGGTGGCTCAAGCACGGGTCTTAGGTGGAGGTGGGGTAGGCTTCCCTGAATAAGTGAGTTTTCAAGGATCGCCTAAAGGCGGACAGGGTGGGGGCTGACCGGACTTTCTGGGGCAGGGAGTTCCAGAGGATGGGAGAGGCTCTGGAGAAGTCCTGTAAGCGAGCATGGGAGGCGATAACAAGGGAGCTAGAGAGAAGGAGGTCTTGGGAGGAGCGTAGAGGACGATTGGGGTGATATCTGCGGATGAGATTGGCGATGTAGCTGGGGGCAGTGTGGTGGATGGCCTTGTATGTTGTGGTTAGTATTTTGAATTTTATACGGTAGGGTAGGGGAAGCCAGTGAAGGGATTGGCAGAGCGGGGCAGCAGACGTGGATCGGTTAGTAAGGTGTACAAGTCTGGCAGCAGCATTCATGATAGACTGAAGGGGGGATAGCCTGTAACGGTAGGCCGGTGAGGAGGGAGTTGCAGTAATCAAGGCGGGAAATAACCAAGGAGTGAATAAGTTGTTTTGTGGTTTCGTTAGTCAGGAAGGGGCGAATTTTTGAGATGCTGCGGAGGTTGAGGCGGCAAGATTTAGCCAGTGATTGGATATGGGGGCTGAAAGAAAGGTCGGAGTCTATGATTACGCCCAGCACCCTGGTATGAGTGGAAGGACCAATGGTTGTGCCATTGATCCTAATGGTAAAGTCACGAGGAGGGGACCGAGGAGGAGGAAATATTACAAGCTCAGTTTTAGAAAGATTGAGTTTGAGGAAGTGGCGTGACATCCATACCGATATGTCATTCAGTAAGTTTGTGATGCGTGAGGAGATTGAGGTGCAGAGTTGAGGAGTCGAGAGATAGATCTGGGTGTCATCAGCATAGAGGTGGTAGTTGAAGCCATGGGAAGTTATCAACTGGCCCAGGGAAGAGGTATAGAGGGAGAATAGGAGGGGCCCAAGGACAGAGCCTTGGGGCAACCCAACAGAGATAGACAGAGGAGCGGAGGAGATGTTGTTGTATGTGACACTGAAGGTGCGCTGAGATAAGTAGGAGGAGAACCAGGAAAGGGCAGAGTCACGTAGAGAGTGGAGTTTATTGAGGAGGAGTGGGTGGTCAACTGTGTCAAAGGCAGCAGAGAGGTCTAAGAGTATGAGTATGGAGTACTGGTCATTGGTTTTAGCAGTATGTAGGTCGTTGGTGAGTTTGAGTAGGGCAGTTTCAGTTGAGTGTTGTGGGCGGAAGCCAGATTGTAGGGGATCAAGAGGTCAGTTGTCAGTGAGGTAGCAACTCAAACGGTTGTAGATGAGGCGTTCAAGAAGCTTGGAGGCAAACGGGAGTAGGGAAATGGGTCTTAAGTTATTCATACAGGTGGGGTCCAGTGAGGGTTTTTTAAGTATGGGGTAACCAGCGCATGTTTGAGTGGAGAGGGAAAGGTGCCAGAAGAGAGGGAGAGGTTGAAGATGTAGGTTAGAGAGTTTAGGACAGAGCAGGAGGGTGGTCGTAGAAGTTGCGAGGGGACAGGATCTAGGGGGCAGGTGGTGGGGTGGGCTGTGGAAAGGAGTTGGAGAACTTCCTCAGAGCTAACAGGTTTGAAGGAGGAAAGTGTTGAGTGGGTTATTGGACTTAGTGTGTTGGTTGGTGGGGGAAGCTATCTCGTCACGAATTGTCAATTTTGTTTTTGAAGTGTATGGCAATCTCCTGGGAAGTGAGCAAGTTGGTGGGTGGAGGCAGTGGGGGGCAGAGTAAGGAATTAAAGGTAGAGAAGAGTTGGCGAGGCTTGGATGAGAGGGATTTGATGAGAGTGGTGTAGAAGATTTGTTTAGCGGAATGGAGGCAGCAGTTGTATTTGAGGAGGGCAGATTTGTAGAGGGTGAAGTCTTCTAGGGTTTTCGTTTTACGTCACACTAGCTCAAGAGCGCGGCTACGTTTCTTGAGACTTCTGGTGTCTTCTGTTTGCCAGGGTTGTAGCAGACGAGGCCTGGTTCTGCATGTGGAGACAGGGGCAAGTGTGTCCAGGGAGGATGACAATATGTGGTTGTAAACAGAAGTGGCAATGCCTGGGCAGGAGAGGGGACTGATTTCATCATGAAGGCAGTCAGTAGCAGAATGAAAAAGGGGAGGGTTGAGTTGGCAAAGGTTCCTGCGGGTAACTATTTGCGGGTTGGCGTCATGGGAGGTAGGAGACAGGGAAAGTGTGAAACTGATGAGGTTGTGATCAGAGAGAGGAAAAGGGGTGCTAGTGGGAGAATACAAGGTCAAGAGTGTTGCCATTGGAGTGAGTGGTGGTTTGTGTCCATTGTGTTAGGTTGCAGGAGGAGGTTAAATTGAGTAGTTGGGAAGTGGCTGAGGTTTTAGCATTGACTGGAGTGTTAAAGTCTCCAAGGATGATGGCGGGTACTTCAGAGGAGAGGAAGTAGGGTAGCCATGCAGAGAAGTCATCAAGGAAGCGTGACACAGGGCCAGGGGGTCGGTAAATGACAGCAACCCTCAAACAAACAGGAGAAAATAGGCGAATGCAGTGCACCTCAAAAGAACAGAGGGAAAGAGAGGGGGGTGTAGGAAGAACCTGGAAGGTGCTTTTTGGGGAGAGGAGAAGTCCAACACTGCCTCCTTTTCGACCACTGGACCTGGGTGAGTGAGTCCAGAGGAGGCCACCATGGCAGAGGGCCGCTGGAGAGGCAGTGTCAGATTCCTGGAGGCAGGTTTCGGTAATAGCAAGTAAATTGAGGAAGTTGGAAAGGAAAAGGTCATTGATGGAGGCAAGTTTTTTGGAGACAGAGCAGGCATTCGAGAGGGCACATAAGGGGGGGGGGGCTGACTCTTGGAATTAGGGGAATTGAGGTAAGACAGCGGGAGTTAGGGCTATTGTAATATAAGCTAGACTGCCACTTCTGGGGGTAGGAGTTGGCTAGAGGAGGGCCAGGGTTGAGGACAATATCCCCAGACATAAGGAGTAGTAGGAGGGTGAGGGCAGTAAGGTGGGAGTGTGACCTAAGCAAGGGCTGGCGCTGCAGTGAAGTGGAGGTGGTGGTATTGTGCTGGCTCAAAATGAGTCGGAGGTGATAGGTGCAATAGTATTGGGAGGGCAAGAGTGAGGGGGATATGTATAGGCTGTGTGGCGGCGCAGGGGGGTTAAGAAGTGAGAGTTTGAGGAGAGAGGGTGTTACTGCAAAGAAGAAAAGTATGAGCATGTTGGAGGGTAGAGAGGGGAAAAAGTGAAATAGAAAATAAAAGTGGAAATTTACAGACTTGGTAAAAGATAACTAATGTTTGTACTTGCCTTTAAAGTAGTGCCTTATTTAAAGTGCCATTTTAAAAGTGCCCACACGTAAACACGCAGTGGCACTTTAACCAAGCAGTGCCCAGCCTATCCCCTCGCCAGCCGTCCCAAAACTTAAACTGAATTTATACTGGGATGGGGTTGGGGGAGGTTAACAATTATTCAATTTAGAGCTAATCAAAAGGCACATGGAGAAAGTGGGGGTTTTCTGGTCTAAAACAATTTGCTAAGGAAGAGCCAGACTTTGAAAGATAAGCATAGGTGTTTGATCTTGGCCAGAACATAAAAGTAAGTGTAACCTCAATAGACAAGTATAAACAACAGTTTGAGAGTCTTCAGCAAGGCAGTGTTTGATATCAATCATGCAATGTAGCCCAGTTTTCTAAGAGTTTAGTCAGTGGTTACCGATGGTTACAGCAGGCAGATATGTATGCATATAGTCAGGATGGCTTTTAAGTTGCAGGGAGAATGAAAGCAGTTACCGATGGTTACAGCAGGCAGATATGTATGCAGATAGTCAGGATGGCTTTTAAGTTGCAGGGAGAATGAAAGCAGTTACCTGGAAAAGCAGAGCAGAGAGGACATGATGAGAGGATGACGGTGATGATGTAATCGCTTGATAGAAGTATTGCCATTTTAAAAGTGCCCACACTTAAACACGCAGTGGCACTTTAACCAAGCAGTGCCCAGCCTATCCCCTCACAAAGAATTTATTATTCTTTTTTTTAAAACCAGCAATGTAAGCACACGTTTTTTATTTTTGTGCAAGAAATGCACCGCTGGCCGCAAATGTAGCATTTAGAATATTTTTTTTTTAAACCAGCAATGTAGACGCACTTTTTAATTTTGTGCAAGAAATGCACGGCTGGCCGCAAATGTAGTATTTAGAATATTTTTTTTTTAAACCAGCAATGTAGACACATTTTTTAATTTTGTGCAAGAAATGCCCCGCTGGCCGCAAATGTAATATTTTGCACAAAAAAAAAACAAATTAATTTGTCTAACTGCAATGTAAAAGCAGTATTTAAATATACAAACAGAATGTACTCTAGCAAACAAAAATCTCCTCTAGCACCCATCCACCAATAAATCGCTGTTTTTAACAGATTTTCTAAAGCTAATCTGTCCCTCATAGCAGCAGCAGCATCCTCTCCCTACACTAGTATGAGATGATTTTCTAAAGCTAATCTGTCCCTCACAGCAGCGGCAGCATCCTCTCCCTACACTAGTATGAGATGATGTGACATGCAGCACTACGTGACTACAGCTTATATAGTGGCTGGGTCATATGGTGCACTGGCCAATCACAGCCATGCCATTAGTAGGCATGGCTGTGATGGCTTCTAAGGGCAAACGAGTGAAACGCTTGTTGGTTGGCTGCCCTGCAGCTATTCAACAGGCGGGAAAAAATACCCAAACCCGGACTTTTTCTCAAATGGGTTCGGGACATGGACACCCTAAAGTCTCGTACGAGCCCAAACTTTACAGTTAGGGTTCGCTCAACTATACATATGTGTATACCATTGGTCAAAGTGGAGTGGCAGCAGCTGCTACGCATATTGTAGTACTGGTAGCGCAGTATTTCAGTTTCCTTTTCAGTGCAACCCAATGGTTAGTCCACTCTCTGCTCTGCACCTAGGTGACTCTGGCTGGTAGCACACTTGGACTCAGCACTCCGGATCCTGCTCGGCCATTATGCAGCAGTAGCGGTGCACACTGAACAGCGATGAGCACTCTCTGGGATTGTTTGTGGCAAGAGGAAGCTGTGTCCTCTACAGCCTGAGAAAATATAGCTCTTTCTACTCCTGGAAATCACTGCCTAGGCAATGTGGACCTCTGGATTACAGTCCCCACAGTGCAGTGCTGCCTGACTCAGTCTATTGAACTCTTCCACTCTTCCTGCTCAGTAGAGTTGAGCGGACTCCTGGTTGTTCGAGTTCGTCGGGTTCGGCAGAGCCTCGTGAAACCGTTCGGGTTCGGCACCGAACTCGATCCGAACTTGACCCCGGACACCGAACCCCATTGAAGTCAATGGTGACCCGAACTTTTGGGCACAAATATGTCTGTAAAAAAGTAATGGAAAGGGCTAGAAGGCTGCAAAGGAAAGCAAAATGGGGGTGAGAGTAGGACAAGTGCCCTGCAAACAAATGTGGATAGGGAAATAACTTAAAATCAACAAAAAAAAATAAAAATGGGAGGAGGAGGTGGATATGGAGTAGGAGCCTAGAGGTTGACTAGGCTGTGACCGTGGCAGTGTAGGCGGAAGTGGCGGTGGTGGAGGAGGAGGAGAAGGAGGTAGCCAACACTGTTTTTTGTTTGTTTTGGGTTTTTTTAGAATTGGGGTAGCCCCCAAAAATTGAGACATATTCAAAAAAAAAAAAATATACCAATGGTTGTGTGAGGCCGGTCTAAATGTCTATTCTGCACAAGGTACAGACAAGTCTTGTGGGATCCATGCCTGGTTCATTTTAATAAAGGTTAGCTTGTCCACGTTGGCTGTGGACAGGCGGCTGCGCTTGTCTGTTATAACGCCCCCTGCCGTACTAAACACACGTTCAGACTATACACTGGCTGCAGGGCAGGCCAGCACCTCCAAGGCATAAAGGGCAAGCTCAGGCCATGTGGCCAATTTGGAGACCCAGAAGTTGAATGGGGCAGACCCCTCAGTCAGTACGTGTAGGCGTGTGCACACATACTGTTCCACCATGTTGCTGAAATGCTTCCTCCTGCTAAGACATTGCCTATCAGCTGGTGGTGCTATTTGTGGTGGCGTGCTGCTGACAAAGCTTTTCCACATTTTGGCCATGCTAACCCTGCCTTCTGAGGTGCTGGCGGTGCCACAGCTGCGTTGGTGACCTCTTCCTCCTCCTCCTCCTCTGCCTTCGCCTTGTGCATCCACTGAGACCCCCAGGTGTTATTTGGGAATGCCCTCAGCAGTGTGTCTACCAGAGTGCGCTTGTAGTCGTGCATCTTCCGATCATGCTCTAGTGAGGGAATTAAGTATGGCACGTTGTCCTTGTACCAGGGATCCAGCAGGGTGGCCACCCAGTAATCAGCACAAGTTAAAATGTGGGCAACTCGGCTGTCGTTGAGCAGGCACTGCAGCATGTAGCCGTTCATGTGTGCCAGGCTGCCCAGAGGCAAAGACAAGCTCTCCTCTGTGGGAGGTGTATCATCTGTGTCCTCCTTATCCCCCCAGCCCCGCTCCAGGGATGCCCACGAGCTCCTCATCATCCTCGTCCTCCTCATCCTCCAGAACTGTCCCCTGGCTTGAAAATTTTTGACCTGGCCTATGCTGGTGCAGGAACCCACCCTCCGAGCCACTTGTGAATGACTAGCCTGATAACCATGGAAATGACGCCTCTTCCTCCTCCTTCTGTGCCACATCCTCTTCCATCATGGCCCGAAGTGTTTTTTCAAGGAGACATAGAAGTGGGATAGTAACGCTGAGAACAGCGTCATCGGCACTGGCCATGTTGGTGGAGTACTCGAAACACCGCAATACGCTACACAGGTCTCGCATGGAGGCCCACTCGTTGGTGGTGAAGTAGTGCTGTTCCGCAGAGCGACTGACCCATGCGTGCTGCAGCTTAAACTCCACTATTGCCTGCTGCTGCTCGCACAGTCTCTCCAGCATGTGCAAGGTAGAGTTCCACCTTGTGGGCACGTCGCATAGGAGGCGGTGAGCGGGAAGGCCGAATTTCCGCTGCAGCGCAGACAGGCGAGCAGCAGCAGGGTGAGAACGCCGAAAGAGCGCACAGACGGCCCGCACTTTCTGCAGCAGCTCTGACATATCCGGGTAGTTTTTTAGAAATTTCTGCCAGCCCGGGCTTGAGGCTCAGTGGCAACAACCACTCATCAGTCTGTTGTTCAATACCCGTCCACAGCTCCTGCGCAGTGTGGGGTTTATCCCACAAACATATCATGTTTTAAAACAGCCTGCTGTCGTTTACTCCTGGATGTGCTGAAGTTGGTGGTGAAGGTGTTACACTGAGCGGATGGGGAGGTGGTAGAGGAGGAGGAAGAGCAGTAGGAGGAGGAGGCGGCAACAGGAGGCAAGGAGAAATGCCCTGCAATCCTGGGTGGCGGAAGGACATGCGCCAAACAGCTAGCCGCCTCAGGCTCACCCGCCACTACATTTGCCCAATGTGCAGTTAGCGAGATATAGCGTCCCTGCCCGTGCTTACTGGTCCAGGTATCAGTGGTTATGTGGACCTTGCCACAGATGGCGTTGCGCAGTGCACACTTGATCTCGTCCCCGACTTGTTTGTGCAGGGAAGGGATGGCTCGTCTGGAAAAGTAGTGGCGGCTGGGAACCACGTACTGTGGGACAGCTACCAAAATCAGGTTCTTAAAACTGTCCGTGTCCACCAGACGGAATGACAGCATTTCAAAGGCCAGGAATTTTCAAATGCTGGCATTCAGGGCCAGGGATCGCCGGTGGGTAGGGGGGGTACTTCCTCTTTCTCTCCAGTGTTTGGGAGATGGAGAGCTGTAAGCTTCCATGGGACCATGTGGAAATGCTTGGGGACGGTGGCGGACATGGTGGTGTTGCTGTCACATTGACTGTTTGCTGGGTGGCAGCTGACACTGGCACTGTAGAGGTGGAGGAAGAGGCTGAGGTAGCAGCAGAAGAGGAAGCAAGAGGATGCCGAGAACTTTCTTGGATTTTGAGGTACTTATTCCACTGCAGCAAGTGCTTTGCATTTAGATGCCTGGTCATGGAGGTTGTGCTCAGGTTTAGAACATTTGTACCTCGCTTTAGCCTCTCTTTGCACAGTGTGCAAACCACTTGTGTCTTGTAGTCAGCACATTGTCTGAAGAACTGCCATGCCGGGGAACGCCTTTGAGCTGCCTTTGGTGTGCTAGGTCCCTGGGTGCGGTGGGTAGTAGCAGGCCTACTGTCTAGGGGACGCTCGCTCCGCTTTTGCAACCTGCTTCCTCTTTGCTGTGCTGGTGCCTCTGCGCGACCACCACCTCTTCCTCCAAACTGCACACATCACTCGCATGACCTTCATTCCATGTGGGGTCTAGGACCTCATCATCCTCCACTTCATCTTCCACCCACCCTTCACCACTGCCCTCCTTGTCAGTCTGCACACTGAGGAAAGCCACAGCAGTTGGCACCTGTGTTACGTTCATCATCATCACAGACATGCTGCCGTGGTGTTTCCATGTCCTCATCCTGAACTAGAAGTGGTTGGGCATCAGTGCGCTCAATGTCTTCCACTTCTGGGCCAGGGCTATGTGGATGGCCCACGGCAAGCACAGCAGCAGAGTCATCAAAAAGCATAAGAGACTGCTGCATGACTTGGGGCTCAGACTGCTTGGCTGATTTACAAGGAACTGAGGTGAAAGACAGATGGCCATGGGGTTCAGGTGCCAACTCTGAGCTTTCATCAAGGGAGTGGGAGAATATGTGAAGGAACTGGAGGTATTGTCAGCCACCCAATCTACTATCGCCTGTACTTGTTCTGGCCTCACCATTCATTGAGCGGCATTCAGGCCTACCATATAACGTTGAAGGTTCTGTCGGCTACCTGAGGAAGGTGTTTCACTTGTGCGTGTAGCTGGCACAGATCGACCACGTCCTCTCCTTGCAACAGGAGCTTCAGCAACACCACAAACACCAGCAGCACCAGCAGCACCACGACCACCACCACATCCCTTATTTGACGCTCTCCTCATTCTGGACACAAATGTACTATGTAGCACTATTTATTAATACAAAAAAAAAAAAAAGTAATAAATTATTATTCTTATTTTTTTTAACAAAAGAAAATTGTAGATGCACTTTTTATTTTTGTGCAAGAAATGCACCGCTCACACCAGCAGCAGGAACCTCTCCCTACACCAGCATGAGATGATTTTAAAACGATAGTCTGTCTTTCACAGCACCGACAGGAACCTGTCCCTACTGCAGTATGAGATGATTTTTGAACGATAAATTCTCCCTCAAAGCACCAACAGGAACAAGGCCCTAATGCAGTAGTAGTTGTTTTTAGAACAATAAACTCTCCCTCAGAGCACCAACCGGAACCTGGCCCTAATGCAGTAGTAGTTGTTTTTAGAACGATAAACTCTCCCTCAGAGCACCAACCGGAACCTGGCCCTAATGCAGTAGTAGTTGTTTTTAGAACGATAAACTCTCCCTCAGAGCACCAACCGGAACCTGGCCCTATTGCAGTTGTAGTTGTTTTATGAAAGATAAACTGTCCCTCAGAGCACAAACAGGAATCTGGCCCTAATGCAGTAGTAGTTTTTAGAACGATAAACTCTCCCTCAAAGCACCAAAATGAACCTGGCGCTAATCCACTTGTAGTTGTTTTTAGAACGATAAACTGTCCCTCAGAGCACCAACCGGAACCTGGCCCTAATGCAGTAGTAGTTGTTTTTAGAACGATAAACTCTCCCTCAGAGCACAAACAGGAATCTGGCCCTAATGCAGTTGTATTATTTTTTAGAACGATAAACTGTCCCTCAGAGCACCAACAGGAACCTGGCCCTAATGCAGTAGTAGTTGTTTTTGGAACGATAAATTCTCCCTCAAAGCACCAACAGGAACAAGGCCCTAATGCAGTAGTAGTTGATTTTAGAATGATAAACTCTCCCTCAGAGCATAAACTGGAACCTGGCTCTAATGCAGTAGTAGTTTTTAGAACGATAAACTCTCCCTCAAAGCACCAACAGGAACCTGGCCCTAATGCAGTTGTAGTTGTTTTTGGAACGATAAACTGTCCCTCAGAGCACCAACCGGAACCTTGCCCTATTGCAGTAGTAGTCGTTTTTAGAATGATAAACTGTCCCTTTAGAGCACAAACGGGAACCTGGCCCTATTGCAGTAGTAGTTGTTTTTAGAGCGATAAACTGTCCCTCAGAGCACCAACAGGAACCTGGCCCTAATGCAGTAGTAGTTGTTTTTAGAAAGATAATCTCTCCCTCAGAGCACAAAGAGGAACCTGGCCCTAATGCAGTTGTAGTTGTTTTTAGAACTATAAACTGTCCCTCAGAGCACAAACAGGAATCTGGCCCTAATGCAGTAGTAGTTTTTAGAACGATAAACTCTCCCTCAAAGCACCAAAATGAACCTGGCGCTAATCCAGTTGTAGTTGTTTTTAGAACGATAAACTGTCCCTCAGAGCACCAACCGGAACCTGGCCCTAATGCAGTAGTAGTTGTTTTTAGAACGATAAACTCTCCCTCAGAGCACAAACAGGAATCTGGCCCTAATGCAGTTGTATTATTTTTTAGAACGATAAACTGTCCCTCAGAGCACCAACAGGAACCTGGCCCTAATGCAGTAGTAGTTGTTTTTGGAACGATAAACTGTCCCTCAGAGCACTAACAGAAACCTGGCCCTAATGCAGTTGTAGTTGTTTTTAGAATGATAAACTCTCCCTCAAAGCACCAACAGGAACCTGGCCCTAATGCAGTTGTAGTTGTTTTTAGAATGATAAACTGTCCCTCAGAGCACCAACAGGAACCTGGCCCTAATGCAGTAGTAGTTGTTTTTAGAACAATAAACTCTCCCTCAAAGCACCAACAGGAACCTGGCCCTAATGCAGTTGTCATTTTTAGAAACATAAACTCTCCCTCAGAGCACCAACTGGAACCTGGCCCTATTGCAGTAGTACTTGTTTTTAGAACGATAAACTCTCCCTCAAAGCACCAAAAGGAACCTGGCGCTAATCCAGTTGTAGTTGTTTTTAGAACGATAAACTGTCCCTCAGAGCACCAACCGGAACCTGGCCCTAATGCAGTAGTAGTTGTTTTTAGAACGATAAACTGTCCCTCAGAGCACAAACAGGAACCTGGCCCTAATGCAGTTGTAGTTGTTTTTAGAACGATAAACTGTCCCTCTGAGCACAAACAGGAACCTGGCCCCAATGCAATTGTAGTTGTTTTTAGAACGATAAACTGTCCCTCAGAGCACCAACAGGAACCTGGCCCTAATGCAGTTGTAGTTGTTTTTAGAACGATAAACTGTCCCTCAGAGCACCCACAGGAACGTTTCCCTAATGCACTATAAGATGGTTCTGAATGCTAATGTCTCCCTCAGAGCAACAACAGGAACGTTTCCCTAATGCACTATAAGATGGTTCTGAACGCTAATGTGTCCCTCACAGGACCGCAATGAAGGTCTCGCTAATGCAGTCTGAGATGGTTGTGAACGCTAATCTTTCCCTCACAGCAGCGGCATGAAGCTCTCACTACTCTAGTCTGAGATGATCTGACACGCGGCGCTACGTAACTCCAGCCCCATATAGAGGCTGGGTCACATGATGCACTGGCCAATCACAGCCATGCCATTAGTAGGCATGGCTGTGATGGCTTCTAAGGGCAAACTAGTGCAAAACTTGTTGATTGGCTGCCCAGCAGCTATAGAAAAGGTGGCAAAAATACCCGAATACCGAACCCGATCCTGGACTTTTTTTTTTAATGTCCGGGATCGGGTTCGGGGCACGGACACCCCAAAGTCTGGTACGATCCCGAATTTTACAGTCTGGGTTCACTCAACTCTACTGCTCATCAGCTCTCTCCTCTTGCTGCAGCCAGTTTTTCTCCCACTCTCCATTCTTAGCCAAGCACCTAGCTACACTTGTACAAGCAAAAATGCATTCCTTTTTTTTAGAGTTGAGCGAACTTTGGGGTGTCTGGGACCCGCACCCGAACCCGGACTTTTCAAAAAAAGTTTGGGTTCGGGGTTCTGATATTTTATTCCACGCGTTGAATAGCTGCCAAGGGCAGCGAATCAACAAGTGTTTCACTGGTTAGCCCTTAGAAGCCATCACAGGCCATGCCTACTGATGGCATGGCTGTGATTGGCCAGTGCATCATGTGACACAGCCTCTATATGGGGCTGGAGTCACCACGCTGCATGTCATATGCTCTCAGGCTAGTTTAGGGAGAGGATGCTGCTGGCTCCGTGAGGGACAGATTGCAGATATTATATAACATCTCATCCTGCATTACTGAACGATCTGATTGTGGACTAGGTAGAGATTACTAGTACTGCTGCTTTGAGGGACAGATTGCAGACCTTATCCTGCTGCACAGAACAATCTGACTGGACTAGGTAGAGTCTACTGCTTAGAGGGACAGATTATTGTTCTAAAACCATCTCCAAGTTCTATAGGGAAAGGTTCCAGCTGTTGCTTAGAGGGACATATTATTGTTCTAAAATCATCTCCAAGTTCTATAGGGAAAGGTTCCTGCTGTTGCTTAGACGGACAGATTATTATTCTAATATCATCTCCAAGTTCTATAGGGAAAGGTTCCTGCTGTTGCTTAGAGGGACAGATTATTCTTCTAAAATCATCTCCAAGTTCTATAGGGAAAGGTTCCAGCTGTTGCTTTAAGGGACAGATTATTGTTTCTTGCACAAAATTAAAAAGTGCATCTACATTGCTGGTTTAAAAAAAAATGTTTTTTTCCAAAAACGACATTTGCGGCCAACAGTGCATTTCTTGCACAAACATAAAAAAATGTCTACATAGCTGGTTTAAAAAAAAAAAATATTCCAAAAACGACATTTGCGGCCAGCGGTGCATTTCTTGCACAAAAATAAAAAAAACAGTGTTGGCTACCTCCTCCTCCTCCACCGCCACTTTCACCGCCTCCTCAACCTCCATTCCACATCCACCTCCATTTTTTATTTTTTTATGTGATTTTAGCTTAAAAAGTATTTTAAGTTATTTCCCTATCCCCATTTCTTTGTAGGGCACTTGTCCGACTCTTACCCCCATTTTCCTTCCTTTTGCAGACCTCTAGGACTTGCCAGGACTTTGTTACAGCCATTTTTGTGCCTAAAATTTCGGGTCCCCATTGATTTCAATGGGGTTCGGGGTCCGGGATAAAGTTTAGGTCAAGTTCGGTCCTGAACCCGGACTTTTTCCCGAAGTTGTGCCGAACCTGCAGAACCCGGACTTCCAGGTGTTCGATCAACTCTACTTTTTTTATTTTCCTTGAACGTTATTGGGTTTTCTTTGCAATGTGAATATTCTCCACATACACTAAGCCCTGGGGGGAATTCCCCTGCAAAGTGAACATCTATCTTTAGTAAATCAACCCCAATGAGTCACTAGTAATGCAATTACTCACACAGCCAGCTTAATTCGAAATTTCAGCTTGTATGCAGAGATTAATATAAAGAAAGCTTTTCCAAATATGGTTAAATTTTTACTATACCTTGATTTTTTTTTTTTAGGTTTTGGATGTAGTGAGGAAGGATTAGAACTCTTATTAGGTTTAACTCCATCCTGGCTGGTGAAAAGGTTGTCTCCAAGGCAGTAAGTGGGGGAAATTTCTTTAACAGCAAGACACAGCTTGCTACTTTTGTCTGTTTTCCTTTTACAGATTTTCCCTACCATCCTGTCTTGCTAAAAGGTTATCCTCAGAACAGAAAGTGAGAGGATACCTCTGTAAGAGAGCCCAAAGTAGCAGTAAAGCCTGACAACTGCTCTAGCGTTTCCATATTCTATTTGAAAAAATAAAAAAGTTTGGGGTATAGATGTATATTAGCAATTTTTTAAGAATATGTATTTGTTCTTTTTATTACCCAAACACACTTCCGTAATGATGAGCTTGCATTAACGTGTATACTACCCTAAATATTTTTCTCCTTGTGTGTGTTCACATGAGTGTTTTACAGATCATTGGCTCTATCATTTTCATGTACTTCTTCCTTCTGATGTACCTGGTTGATCCTGCCAGGCAGCTTTTTACCTTGTTCTAAACTGACCACACAAAGCACAGAAGCTGATCTGTGTTAGTGTGGTCAGTTTTCATCCTTTGGCTGGCCATTGAGACGTACAGGACACTGTGCAGACACATGGTATGATTGTATTGGGTAGTTTGTTCAGCCTTCCACCCAATAACAGCTGGAATCTGGCACACACACTTTCCCATTCACAGCCTGCCTCTTGAACATGCGTCTGCTCAAGTAGAGCCTGCATCTGCAGGGTTCTGTAACCCCCCCCCCCCCCCCCACTATCAGGAAGAAGATATGCATGGCCACAGAACTTTTAAGCCTTATAAAAAAGGTAAGAAAGATAATTTCTGAAACTCAGCAACAGCAGTTATGGTGCCTGCATAGTTAACTGTATTAGAAAGTGTCTATAATATTGTATATTCATACCTACTTTAAAATAACATAATATAGACAAAATAAAAAAAATAAAAATCTAAAAATTACCTTTACATAAAATCTATAGACTTTTTTTTATGTATGTAGGCATTTGCATTTACTGTAAATAATTACATAAACATATATTAGCAATAATAGAAACATTTTTTTTTCTATTTATTACTATATAGTGTATGCATGCTTTGCTTAGCAGTACTAATTAGGGATAGTACTTTATTTATTCTCTGTTTCTCTCAGGCTCTAGAACAGAACTGTGCTGTCAATATACTTTGTAAATAATACACTCCTTAGGTGGCATATTCCGTAATTGATTTTCTCACAGCAGTTCAGCACTGCAGGGATGCTGACTGCACTCCATAACATACCAATAGCTCCTGGAGGAAACTTAAAAAAATATAAAATATGAGTAGGAAAATATGGCAACACAAGTGAAATGTGTAAATCACAATTAAAACAACAATTTAAAAATAGTGCTTTATGTTCATAAAAATGTAATTTTATATAATGCCTGTAAACCCCCCCCCCCCCAAAAAATAGTGTCATCTAAAAGCTATATTTTTTGCAGCTTAAAGGTATAACCTTGCAAGTGTAGCATTAGTTCACATCTATCAATGTACAGCACCCTTCAAACATCCTGTTAGGAAGCATTTTGAATAGGTTGAAATGGTTCAAGAGCTTGCTACAATATCATTTGAAATTAAAGGTTCAGATTCATTGGCTCTCAGCCTATTACATGCTCCAGAGATCTTTGTAGGTCTACACGTGAGTGTGTAGGCAAGCACAAAATTAACATGATAGACATTGCACTGACCTCCAACTGTTAAGATGGCATTTTTCTTCACTGGGGGTGAAGTTGTCATAGAATAAACCGGTATAGTTTGTGACGCTATCAATTTGTCCGTCTTTCATTAAGTGACAGAGCCACTAACAAAGGCAATAAAGTGAAAAATAGTGTATTCCTTTTACTGATGAACATATTTTTTGACATTATAAGATTACCAACGGGAAATGACGCCCTAAAACAATAACATGAGGTTAAAATCCAATACTAAGTCGCTGCCCCTTTAAAAGTGTAAAACACTGCAAATGTAATTTATAATGAAAGGACTTGGCGCTGACTTGATTGTTGGAAATAAGTGCCAAACCAAGTACTAAACCTGCAATGTACTCAACTTTGCACATAAAAACAATAAAATATAACCTTAACCATAAACAAACATATATTGCAACTGATTTTCATTGATAGCAAAGTGCTCAATAGTCCATAAGTATATCCCAACACCATGTGAATCCTTCTTTTT
This sequence comes from Glandirana rugosa, assembly GCA_018402905.1. Lineage (NCBI taxonomy): Eukaryota > Metazoa > Chordata > Amphibia > Anura > Ranidae > Glandirana > Glandirana rugosa. The sequence continues at coordinate 370,440 of BLSH010264502.1, forward strand.
TTCTTATAAAGTGACTTATTCCACCAGTGCTTGTCCTATGGTAAAGATGGCAACTCACCAGATCATTATGACCCCTTTTACAGGAGGTCAGAATCCCGGCACTGGGTGTAATCAGCAAGTCTATGCGAGGTCAATGGGTAAGTCAGTAACGCTAATGGATCCGGCGATGGCGTGTGTTCCAAGCCTCAGATCAGTGATAGGCTCTGAATTTGTTCATTGTCTGGCTGTCTTTCTTATCTTATGGCTTCAAAATGTTCTGAGTCACTGAAAAGGTCAAAGGAAATCTGAAGTGACAAGGATGTACCTGGGTACATCCTTGTCATTTCAGATTTCCTTTGACCTTATGCACACTTATTCCAGAGTCAGCGACTCAGAACATTTTGAAGCCATAAGATAAGAAAGACAGCCAGACTACGAACAAATTCAGAGTCTAGCACTGATCCGAAGTTTGGAACGCGCGCCATCGCCGGATCCATTAGCGTTACTGACTTCTCCACTGACCTTGCATAGACTCGCTGATTACACCCAGTGCCAGGATTCTGGCACAAAAAAATGTGAGTGTAAACCTTTTGCTTTTACAATGGATTTTTAATTGAATAAACCTACTACACTATGAGAGTTTTCTTATGGTCTCCTGTGGAGTCCTTCTCATTACCTTAGAACGGGTCTGTACTTCCAGTGGAGAGGGATCAACCCTTGGGAAAGCTAAGGCTTTTCCAGATGCGTGTTCTGACCTCCTGTAAAAAGGGGTCATAATGATCTGGTGAGTTGCCATCTTTACCATAGGACGAGCATTGGTGGAATAAGTCACTTTACAAGAAAAAATATTCACATGGTGTTGGGATATACTTATGGATAGAGTTAATCGAACCTCTGGAAGTTCAGGTTCTATCCACAAAGAAATGGGGATAGGGAAATAACTTAAAATAATTTTTAAGCTAAAATCACATAAAAAAATAAAAAATGGAGGTGGATGTAGAGTTAGAGGTTGAGGAGGCGGTGAAAGTGGCGGTGGAGGAGGAGGAGGAGGAGGAGGTAGCCAACACTGTTTTTTTATTTTTGGAATTTTTTTGTTTTTTTTTAAACCAGCAATGTAGATGCACTTTTTAATTTTGTGCAAGAAACAATAATCTGTCCCTTTAAGCAACAGTAGGGACCTCTCCCTATAGAACTAGGAGATGATTTTAGATTCTAAAATCATCTCCAAGTTGTACAGGGAAAGCCTCCAGCTGTTGCTTTAAGGGAAATATTATTGTTCTAAAATCATCTTCAAAGTGTGTGGGAAAAGCCTATTGCAGGGGCATAGAGCCATATTACTGTTCTAAAATCATCTTCAAAGTGTGTGGGAAAAGCCTATTGCGGGGGCATAGAGCCATATTACTGTTCTAAAATCATCTTCAAAGTGTGTGGGAAAAGCCTACTGCAGGGGCATAGA
>BLSH010264502.1:403948-423181 GCA_018402905.1 Glandirana rugosa
TCGGATATGCTTTATTCCTGATTTTTATATCTTTATACTTGTATGTTGTAGTATGTGTGCCCTTTCCCTTTAAGACCCTGGTGGGAAAATGGTGGCAGTGGACCTACACTGCAGGGACATCTGTTGGTGGGTTCTGGTTTCGTATAGGCTGGATAATTATTCGGCCTAGGTGTCCATGTGGTGTGGTGCTCTCTGTGGGTTCATCGTTTTTTCACGGGGGGGGGGGGGTGAGGAGGGCTTCCCAATGAATGTTTAAACTAATTTTTGATTTATAGTTCCTGCAACCTAATTATGTAACTCATTTTAGTTCATCTATTCTATGAGATTGCAACCAGATTTATTGGATTTATTTTACAGATTTTATGTATGTTTTTAATTCTCCTTGATCAATTGATTTACATGTGGGTATAAGTATTATTATTTGTAAGTGTCTGGTAGGAAGGATACACCAGTTGCCATACCCATTTGTATCATTAGAGGTCGTTCTTTAATGGATATATAAAGGGTATTGTATACCTTATATACGACCTTTATCGTGAAGTGTAAGGTCGTCTGTTATTGTTAATTTTAATTTTAAAATCTTCGTTTCTGATTCGCGGTATGTTGCCGTGATTCACAAACCTTTTTATGTGACCCGGGGTATTGGTTTTTACAATATTTGAGCAATGGTTAGGGTCTGTGGTGAGTCCTGGCTAGCAGACATGAATGATTAGTTGTGATTTGCGTATGGAGAAGAGAGGGGTTAATTCACTCGCTCGTTCGTGTATTTAGGAGTGATGCCGCGCCATGTGGTCACGCCCTCAAGCGAAGTGATGACGAAACGCGTAAGGGTGTGACCACACAGTTGTCAGTTTACGATCAGCTGGGACGCTCAGTACCCGGGATCACCGCTGCAACTGTGAGGAGCGGTGAGACGGTTGAGTCCGAGTTTGATTTATTCCTATTATGAGTTTTTATTCGTTGATTCTGTAAGTGTACATCTGAAAGGGGGGGTTGTGTATGTTTATTGTGCTCAATAAAAATTGTTGGTTTATGCACTATGTGAGCGCATTTGTTTTAACCACTTCAGCCCTGGAAGTATTTCACACTTTAGAACCAGAGCCCTTTTTGCGATTTGGCACTGCGTCGCTTTAACTGACAGTTGCGCGGTCGTGCGGCGTTGTACCCAAACAAAATTTGCGTCCTTTTTTTCCCACAAATAGAGCTTTCTTTTGGTGGTATTTCATCACCGCTGCGTCATTTCTGATCGCTGCTATAAACAAAAGAAGAGCGACAATTTTGCAAAAAAACCCCCAAATTTCTTACTTTTTGCTAAAATACAAATACAAAAAAAAAATACAAAAAAACTTTTTTTTTCATCAGTTTTGGCCGATTTATATTCTTCCTCATATTTGTGATAAAAAAAATCGCAATCAGCGTTTATGGATTGGTTTGCGCAAAAGTGGCTGCGTTTACGGACGATGAGAATTAATTTCTGGGGTTTTTATTTTTTTTATTTTTTTACTAGTAATGGCGGCGATCTGCGATTTTTAGCAGTACTGCAATATTGGGGCGGACATGTCGGACCATTTTGACACTTTTTTGGGACCATTGGCATTTATACAGCGATCAGTGCTATAAAAATGCACTGATTACTGTGTAAATGCCATTGGCAGTGAAGGGGTTAACCTGCAGGGGCGCTCTAAGGGTTAACTGTGTTCTCTGGGCGTGTTCTAACTGTGTGTGGGCTGCCCTAGCAGGGGAAGGGAAGTGATCACAGCTTCCATGTAGAGGAAGGCTGTGATCACAGCCCTTCCCCCTCTCACAGTACGGAGGTCCGTGTTTACTTACACAGACCTCCGTTCTTTCACTCAGGGGGGGGCATCGCGGGTAGTCAGCGGAGATCGAGTCCGCCGCACCCGCTCCCTGCCCCCCGGACACAGTGAGCGTGCGAGCGCACCTCCAGCGGCGCAATCTCATAGCCGCCGTCGTATGACGGCGGTTTGCGTTATCGAGCCACTTTGTCGCCGTCAACCTGCGGTTGACGGTCGGCAAGTGGTTAAGGAACAGCTGTACACCACTTAAGGGAGCTGATTTATATGGTTACAACACGCCTGGGATCTAAGCCGTAGTAAGAGGAGGAGAAGTGAGCATTGCTACGAGATAGTGGCTTATGCTTATTAATTCCATCCTTTCGGTGAGTCTTCCCACATAGGGGGGATCTTCCTCCCAAGTTTTATCACGCGTTGTGGTGGTGGCAAAGTTTTTGTGAAACAGTTCTGGCCCCTTTCTGGATATTAATTGCACTCTTTGGAACAATAAGACTGTGGTTGATGGACTATTAATTTTATTAGTGCCGCATGCACTTTATATATTTCTATGTTCACATTGAATATGTTAGGTGAAGGTTTTATGTTTTTCAGAGATTTAAAGTGGCAGCTAGCCTTTTATATATAGAAATAAGAATACCGAGCTACCTATCTGAGTATATTATAGCTGCCAGCATGACAATAAACCAAATTGTAGAAATGTAATATAAGACAGGGAATGCGGCGCTTATGTGGTGTACAAAGTGTGCCAAAAAGTGGATGCACTACACACTATAGTTATTTTATATATATTCAAAGTGGCTGTTAGCAGTGATAAAAAAACTGCCTAAAATGGTAATACAAGAAGAACCAACAGTGCAAAAATCAAGTCCATGGGAACATCATTTTCATGTATATGACAGTCACTGAGTTGATTAGTCTCCACGCTGTGCTTAAAGTGTACAGTGATAGAGGGTGGTGTCCAAAAAATGGAGAGTGGGTGCACTTACCAGAAGCTGGTAAGACACCAGCAAGGAACGTAGTCTTGTAGCTCTTAGGCGAAGTGAATGAGGTAAACGGTAGTGATTATAAAGTGCCAAGTGCTGAAAAGGTGCTCCAAATGTGTATTTCCAAAAATATCAAATTATATGCGCTTACCAGAAGCTGGTATTCAACCAGCCTTTGTAGTTAAGTCCCTTAGTGGGGAGGTGGATGGAAGGGGTTCCTCTCAGATCCTGGATCCTCCACTACTTAGTCCACTTCTGAGGGTAGTTGCGCCAGTGATGCAGGATGAGAAGGCTCAAGCAGATTAAAACATAAAGGAAAAGGGGTGCTCCATAGCGTAATTTAGTTTAAAAATGTATTCAAAAAAGTGCGGTTAAAAACACTTACATTGCATAAGATTAATACAGAGCTCTGACAAAAAGAAGCCCAAATGCAGTGAACAGCGGGGACAGGACCCAACGCGTTTCGTTTTCAACAAACGTCTTCTGGGGTGCCCCCCCCCGTGATCACTGCTCAAATAAATAGGTCTAGGTGGCAGCTAGCCTTTTATATTGATTCTTATATTCATTTATATTTTATATATAGATTTCCTATTGTGTTACATTGATAGCGCTGATACCAGTAATTTTCTTGCTTCAATTTCATACTGGTCCTTTGTCATTTGAGTTAGGTAACTGTATTTTACTTTTGATTGTTAACTCTTTGGGCAATCAATACCTCTGCTGCCTTTTTTAATCTTATGTGGAGCTTTGTTTATCTTTCATTTTATTTTGTGGTTCACTTGAGGTCACCTGTCACTTTTAGCTGCTGCCCTATTCACAAAAAAATATTATTTTTTTTTGCTAGCAGGCTTCCCTTTATAAAAAAATGGGAGCTTGTTTCAGGGGATGGTATTTTGGGTATTTAATATTTTTGAGGGTATATTGATTCTTATTTTGTGTAGTTAGGGCCTGTATTCTAGAATAACCACTTCAGCTCTGAAAGGTTGTACTTCCTTCCTGACCAGGGCATTTTTTGTGATACGGCACTGCGTTGCTTTAAATGACCATTGCACGGTTGTGCGACACTGTAACCAAATAAAATTGATGTCCTTTTTTCTCACAAATAGAGTTTTCTTTTGGTGGTATTTGATCACCTCTGCAGTTTTTATTTTTTGTGCTATAAACAAAAAAAAGGTACGACAAAAAAAAAAAAAATTTTTTATTTTCTGCTATAAAACATACCCAATAAAAAAAAATCTAATTTATTCATCAATTTAGGTCAATATGTATTCTTCTACATATTTTTGGTAAGCATATATTCATGGTTTGCGCAAAAGTTAAAGCACATACAAACTGTGGGATATTTTTATGGTATTTGTATTTATTTATTTTTTTTCTAGTAATGGCGGCGATCAGCAATTTTTAGTGGGACTGCGACATTGCCGCAGACAGATGGAACACCTAACTGACACTTTTGACACTTTTTGGGGACCAGTGACATTATTACAGTGATCAGTGCTAAGAAAAAGTGCACTATAACTGTATTAATGACACTGGCAGGGAAGGGTGTTAACATCAGGGTCGATTAAAGGGTTAAGTGTGTCCCTAGGGGGGTGCTTTCTAACTGTACCGGATGTGCTTTGACTAAAGGAAAACAGAGATGTGTGTTTCTCCTCAGAATGTCCGCTGGATCCGCTTGTTGGCTCCCGCTGTGTCCAATCATTGACGAAAAAAATCACGTACAGGTACGTGATTTTGCGCTAAAGGGCCGCACTGCCACAGTAAGTGTACGGGGGTGGTCCTTAAGCGGTTAAAGTGCTTTTTTATGCAAGTCTTTCCTTGAACAAAAATGGGCATTGGTTTCAGGGTTGGCATTTTGGGGGGTTGATTTCTTATGTGGGGTCTTTTATGTTGATAGGGGCATTTTATTTTAAGTTTGAGAAGCTTAAAATGGAGCATTCACTTGTCACTTTCTATCTGTTCTTCAAGCTGGATTTTGTTTGCTCTTGCAATAATGTTGTATAATTTTACTCTATAGAATTTGTTAATTATATATTAAATTATATTATATATATGTGTGGGTGTATATATTTATGTTAATTAATATATTTAGGGTAAATATATGGGGTGCACAAAATACATAAACCCTGCTTTGGGAAAACGTACACATACATTTTTTTCAGGGTAGACTAGAAAGTCTAAAAGATATAATGTGCATAACCAACAAAAAAAAAAGCAAAAAAAAAACACTGGGACTTTGGGGTGAAAAAGCCCCAGGACTTAAGTGGTAATTCCCCTATTTGTTTATTGTATATTTGGGTCTAGTCTGTTGTCCTGTTGCTAGGAAATTTTACACCATTGTCTTATCTGTGGTCTGTTAATTCTTGCAGTAAAACACGTATCCTGTAAAATCCTATACTGTTATTCTCTAGTACATTTCAGTCAATTGTCACACATAAAATGTCCTGTTGCTGGCTAGATTTACACTGCTGTATCAATTGCAGTCTATTAATTCTTAATTAGCTTGACAGAGAGATTGGAAGTTTTGCATTAGTGAGAACAAGCAAGGCCACAAAAAACTACTGTCCAATGTCTATTTGCTGGCAAAGTGGGTCTATTACTGTTTGATGAAAAAGTATGTGTTGCTGTTAAAGCAGACATGAATCAGGTTGGGCTTCTGCTAGTGTATGTAAGCCATGCTAATTGTAAAGGAAAGAAAATCAATTCCTCATTCAAATATGCTGTCTCTGGGACTGTACGTGAAAATCTTACTGTTCCGGAACATCATGTACAGCTTTAGGGCATCCCCCAAGTGAGTTATTTAAAGGATTTGTGTTATTTCAAAGTTGACCTCAAATATTTGCCTAATAGGCTTAAAAATTGCCAAAATGTATCCACTGGATTTATATCCCATAGATTTCAATAGAATTCACTTCTAAGTTCCGGTTCCCAAATTTTGAACAAGATATGCTGAAGCCTTGGCATATTGAACCTTGGCAGATTCGCCATCACCAACTTTTACTAATCAAATACAAATAAAATAAATTTGCCACTAGCTACGTAAGCCAGATAACTCAAAACTGCTGTTGTAACTACTGACTAAACACAGACAGTGAGAGAAAATATAATTATATGATATTTTAGAACTTCATCAAAGTTTGCCATTCACCACCGTGTTTCATTCATCGACTCGATGACTCAGTATCACCTAGAGCTATGTAGCTTGCATGAGCCTTTTAAGTGAGAATAGATGTCACTAAGGCTCCAGGTTGGGTTTTTTCATGTTGTAAACCTTGACAGAGAAATGTCCTTTTTTCATTTTGCTTTCATAAAACTTTCTTTGCAATTTCATTACATTATAGTCTTTCATTTACCATGGTAGGGTAGCATTGTAGTTTATGAATTCAGTCAGTGTTTCTTGGATATGTTTTATTTTTATACCAAGTTAAACATAATGGTTTCTAGTCACTGACAGGGGTAAACCTAGGGGAGGGTTGGTATAAGGAGAAAAACAGTTCTCAATTTTGTACTATTTGAGAAGCAGGGAAGTAACATTTTAAAATCCATAGTTTCTCCATAGGGGCTCACACTGAATAATCACATTGCTAAACTATAATTTAAATCACTCCTAGCATAAGATAAATAAGCCAGCGTTGCCAATCTAAGTAATGATTTTGAGAAAATTCCCACTTAGCCCATTTTCAGGAAAATACCACATTATCACCACTAGATAAAGCTGACAATCATAGAATTACATAGAAATACATATTACACACATTATAAATGATAATGCAAGCGGCTTTAATGGGCTGGAGTTTTTTAGAGGGAGATGCCAGGCAAGTTGTAATCAAAATTAGAAGATTATTTTACAAAAAAAAAGGGAAAATATTGTATAGGCTTGATGCACAGTATGTAATCAGTTTTACTAGGCTGCAGTTTAAGGGGGAGAGACCAGGCAGGTTTTATTATGAAGTAAAAATTTGAGTGTACTGTGCAAGCTCTGGCCACTGGTTCAGCCTGGACACCCAATAGTTCATGGGATACTCAATCCACAGAGTGAACCATATGTGTGTTTACATTTGCAGATAGAGAACCAGCTCATGCCCTACAAGCTGCAAATGCAGAACCTCTACCTCTCACTTTAGGCCTGTCTAACATACAAGTACCGAGCATTGACATTATAAAGTTGTACAAATTCTAGAGGTTCCTCTAAGGTATTATATAACCATACTGTATGGTATGTACACATTTATATTAAGCACAATTTTGATTTGAGTTAATTTTCTCATTTTTTTTATTTTCATGTATTTATTGTTTCCTAGACTTTACAGGTATTGATAACGATGTGGCCACAAGTAGGTATACAGTACTGATGGGGCATGTTTAGTTTGTTAGGTGCAACTTCTCAAAAACCTGTCTTTGATACTATGACACTGTTTAGTCTCTTAGGTACAGTGACACACAAACAGAGACAGGGCAAGAAGGGGGAGGGGGCATAAGGCAAAAAGTAAGGTGATTCTCTGGCGCTGTTGTGGGGGGTAAACCCACGTACATCGTCTATGGTGCTGCTAGGTGGTTGGATGAGTAGGTGGAGAAAATGGAGATAAAAGGTAGCAGCCATCCCCAGAGTGTGTCCAAAGCTCTGTAGCATAAAAACAAGGAAAGGGAGGGAGGCGCACCTAAGTGTAGTATTAAAATGTGTATTTAATCATAAGACAAATGCACACTTAAAAAAGGATGTGGATAAAAAGCATGTCCATCCGTATAACAGTCAAATGGGCTCTATCTGCATTATGGATAATGGTGATGGTCTGCAGGAGATGTAAAGGGTCCGGAACTGTGTTTGGGGGAGCGCCTGTGATCAGCGGTGTCTCCTCCAGTCTGAGACTCGGACAGCAGATCGTTTCCGGTTTTCGGGACCGGAAGTAGCATCAGCAGTGTTGACCCGTGACTCAGGAACAGGAACAGGGCTACGCGCTTGGAGCAACACAGCTCCTTCTAGTGGCCAAATTTTATTGGGGCATAGGCGTTGGGGCCCGGAGGGCTCAGGGTCAAGGTGCTTAGAGGATGGATTGGATTTCCGGATCTTCAGTCATTCCTCCAGGTGATAGGGTGTCCAGGGTGTAGATCCAGAAGGTTTCCCTATGGCACAGGCGTTTAAAACGTTCGGCTTGTGGGAGCTTGCTGGGGATGGCCTCAAGAACCCAAACATGGAGGTCTGTAGTGGACTGCTGATGGTATTCTTTGAAGTGTTTGGGCACACTGAATTTATCTTTACCCTCCTCTATACCCCTCCTGTGTTCACCAAATCTTTTCCTTAGGGGTCTGATGGTACGACCTACATAGAGGAGGCCGCATGGGCAGGAGAGGCAATAGATGACATATTCCATGGAGAAGGTGTAGAAATCGTTGAGGATATAAGTTTTACCTTGGACAGTTGCGATGGCCCCCGCCCACCTGAACCCCCGGAGCTCCGGACACCACCGGCGCGGCCATGACATCAGAGATGCGGGAATGCCACCATCAGCCACATCCCAGAGGAGATCCCTTGGACTCAGCTACTCTTCATGTCCTTTATCAGCACCTTCTTGTAAGTGCATTTTTAATAAAAGCTTGTTTTAACTAATTACTACACTTAGTGGGGTGCCGTTTCTCTTCTTTTCTTGCTACCTTGACAGAGTTACTTCTGCTCCGCTGGCAGGCGGCCCCACGGTCCCATCCTACCCTCTCCAACTTTCCTCCTACTTCGCTTCCCAGGACCCTGGAGCGTCTAATCTCCCTTGCTGTCTACATCTTTTCTTTTGCCTCTTCCTTTGCCCTATATTTTTGCACTGATATTAAACTCTTTGGTCTGTTGCAGTGTACCACAAACATTCATACTATTTTTTCATCTGTCCTTATCCCAGCATTGCATACAAGTTTGGTTTATTAGCAATGTCCATAAATGCTTGCAAGATGAATGCCTTCAAATCATCCACTGTGTAAGGCTTCATCTCAAAAACCCTTTCCTTTACTCCCCCGCCCCCAAAAAATCCTTATGTGTCAGATCAGGTGATCTTGTCAGCCAGTCAATACTGTTACATCAACCAATTCATCACTGTGGGTATTGTCAAGGTAACTCTGTACCAAAAAAAAAATAGAGCGGGGTCCCATTATTCGTTTATATCCATTATATCCTAGGCTATCCCAAGGTGCCACCCTACTTGCAGTGGTGTGGTTAACATGTCACCCAGTTGGCTCTAGAAGCTGAGGTTCACTTTTTGCAATGGGAACGTCCTGTGGTCAACCAGAGGAACTACAAAAGTGCCATACCCTATAGAAGTACCTGATTTGTTTTATTTGTTTCCCCTTTAATTCCAACACTCATCCTGATGTTGGCAAGGCAGCACTGTTAGCTCTCAATCAGGCTCTGCTGCAATGCAAATGGGCTGAAAGTGAACATATTGAAAGGAAAGGGAAGATAGTGAGTAGAATAATGACTCTTTAGTGCACTCACCAACCAGTAGGCTGGGGTGTGTTCATTCACAAAACTGCAGTGCCACTACAGTGGAGGGCCAGGACTGGCTGTATGGTCAGGTAGGGATAACTGGATCACAAGGCTGACTTAACAGACTGATGTACTGTATGTCAGCTGTACATTGAACTGCTTACCTTAAAGCCCTAGCATCTCATGCCAATGGTTAATTGAAGCTCATAGGTCAAATTAAAAATACTAATTGTAAGATTAAGTTTCATTTTGAATCCTATTGCAACATATCATACTCAGTTCAATGCTACTACTAATGTATGTACAAAAAAAGGACTAAACTTGTGAAAATATATGTAAAAAGAAAACATCAGTAACAGCAGGAGTATTGTCAAGTCTACTTGTGTTCAGGCAGTTTGTATAAAGCTTTCTGGAAACTATGTGGTGGTTTAGCAGCAGGAGATTACCATTTGTGAAAAAAAAATATTCAGTGCTTAAAAATATTTTTACTGACTCATATGATTTTGAATTATGCACCTCAATATTTCAGAGCTGTGATATATATCATTCGCAGTTTCTACTCTAGCGTTGTCAAAGCAACTGGCAGAGATTTTTATCAGTTTGTACATCCTGCACAAGGGTAAGTTTAGACACTTATTTTACTAGACAGGCTATAGTCTAGTTCTTAAAGGGAATCTCTAGAGTATTTCACGTGATTACATATTTGAAGTTTTTATTTTTATTATTTATATTTTTTAATATTTTATTGAAATCCATTGTTGATTTGACTTACAATTGTATGACATATATTCAAGGCATAGTCCACAATACGGGTGAAATAGGTTAAAAACATATCTGTTATATTACTAGGGATAACCACTTACCTGGGACATTGTGTGCCTACCCTTGTTGGTTTGTTCTAGACATAGAGCCCTATTGTGGACTATGCCTTGATTATATGTCATACTTTTAATCTGAATATGTGTATTTTATAGTTTTATTCATACATGTCTTGTCTTTTGTGCTTTGATAGCCAATTTTGTAACAAAAAAAAAGTACTTTTTATCTCTTATACACTGCATGCCTACAAAGTCCATTCTTTTTCCTTTCCATGTTTGGTAGCTCATCTCTATTTCACCCTCTTCTCTACTTCTACCAGCATGTCTCTTGTTAACACATGAGTACTTCCATTCTGAGTTTTGCTGCTCGGGGACTGCCAGAGGGTGATACCAAGTAAATTTTGGGTACTTGATTTAAAAAAAATGAATGATGTAATAAAGCAGAACTTAACTCTCCAATCAACATTAACTTTTTTTGACCCGTACGCTGCTAGTATTGGTAAATATTTCTTTATTTTTTAAATTTTTTTTACATTTCTCCCTGGTTTTTGGCCTAGGCCAGAATTATGTCATATGTCTTAGGAGTCATCATGGCTGTCTGAGGGTTTTTGAGAACATTGCATTATAGTGATGAAACACATCAAATGAGGAGCTTCCTGGACGTTACAGCCAACCCTCAGACAGGTACGCAAGAGTGTACAGGCATTGCGGTTTTATCTCTCTGTTAATGTGGTCTCTGGAGTTGTCAAGCACATGTACGTTCATGTTTTTTAAATAAGTTCATGCCCAATAACACTTTTTTATGACTTATTATGCTATGAAGAGCTTTATCTTTTACCAAGCATAACACTGCCCCCTTTTTGGAACACTGCCAAACCAGCCCAGAGGATCAGAAGACTGGCAGGAGCAGGTGGTGACCACCACAAAGGGATAGGTCCCCCTTCAAGTAGACCTACAAGCCTGTCAGACCCTCCCTTGGAGCAAGGTACGGGGTCCAACACATCTGTTGAGTGAGGAGTGACCCCCGGTCATCCATGTGTGGAGTGAAGTCACCTACCAATCACTGCAGTGAAGGAATAATTGCACAGAAGCACATTAAGGACTTTAACCGCTTGCCGACCGCTGGTCGGCAATTGACGGCGACAGAGTGGCTCTATTGCGCAAATCGCCGTCATACGACGGCGGCTGCGGGATCAAGCCTAGTGAGCGCGCGCGCGCGCCGCCGGAGGCACGCCTGCACGCTCACTGTGTTCGGGGAGGGCCAGGGAGCGGGTGCGGTGGAGTCTATCTCCGCCGGCCACCCGCGATGCCCTCCCCGGAGTGAAAGAACGGAGGTCCGTGTAAGTAAACATGGACCTCCGTTCTGTGAGGGGGGAAGGGCTGTGATCACAGCCTTCCTGTACATGGAGGCTGTGACCACTTCCCTTCCCCAGCTAGGGCAGTCCCCACACAGTTAGAACACGCCCAGGGAACATAGTTAACCCTTAGAGCGCCCCCTGCAGGTTAACCCCTTCACTGCCAATGGCATTTACACAGTAATCAGTGCATTTTTATAGCACTGATCGCTGTATAAGTGCCAATGGTCCCAAAAAAGTGTCAAAATGTTCCGACATGTCCGCTGAAATATCGCAGTACCGCTAAAAATCGCAGATCGCCGTCATTATTCTCATCATCCGTAAACGCGACCACTTTTGCGCAAACCAATCAATAAACGCTGATTGCAATTTTTTTTATCAAAAATATGAGGGAGAATATAAATCGGCCAAAAACGGTGAAAAAAAATGTTTTTTTATATTTTTTTTTTGGATTTGTATTTTAGCAAAAAGTAAGAAATTTGGGTTTTTTTGCAAAATTGTCGCTCTTATTTTGTTTATAGCGGCGATCAGAAATGACGCAGCGGTGATCAAATACCACCAAAAGAAAGCTCTATTTGTGTAAAAAAAAGGACGCAAATTTCGTTTGGGTACAACGTCGCACGACCGCGCAATTTTCAGTTAAAGCGACGCAGCGCCGAATTGCAAAAAGGGCTCTGGTCCTAAAGCTGGAAATCCTTCCGGGGCTGAAGTGGTTAACCTCCCTGGTGGTATGACTGAGTCTGGAATTTATTGCTGAAAGCGGTACAATTATTTTGCATGAAAATTTGGCGTTTTATATTGTAGGCCTGTAATTCTTAGGAATAACTCACTTAAATCTGTCCTAACAAGAGTCTGGTAGACATCCCGGGTATGAAAAAGTTTGAAAAATGAAATCATAAATTATAATATAATAAATAACTAAAAATAATTATCAAAAATAATAATATAATAGTAATAAAATTTATTCAATAATGTAATCAAACCAAAAACGCAGAAATTTGCTGAGTTGCAGAATTGTCGCTGTCGTCACTTTCAGTTTCTGATGATAAATTTCCCCACAAATCAGTATCACTCAATTCTGCAAGCACACAGAGGCATCGGAGCGGCGGACACAGCTCGTAGACACAGCGGAGGACATTGCTGGATCCAGGGGACAAGGTGAGTAGTGCTGCCTGGATCCAGCGATGCAAGCCGAGTGTGGCTCGGGGTTACCGCTCCTGGTACTGAAAATCCACCCCGAGCCACACTCGGCTTGCATCGCTGGATCCAGGCAGCGCTACTCACCTTGTCCCCTGGATCCAGCGATGTCCTCCGCCGTGTCTGGATACCGCTAAGGAGGTTAAGGACATTAATATTGTTTTTTTCATTTTGTGCACACAAGCACTTTAAGAACACTAATATTGCAGCTTTTATTTATGCATATGTTCATGAATTGTCTACATTTTTTATTAATTGTCTGTTGATTTATATTTGAGCACAATACCCTTTTTAAATATTTAGAGTATTACAGGATATACGTTATAGAAGAAGCATGCATGGTACATGATACGAATTGGTCTGGTAGTTCAGGATCAGTGAGTGATTTGTAAGGCAGTGGTTCCTTGGATTGTAGTACAAAAGTTTACAAGAATACATTTAGATACATTGGTAAGGAACATTTTCAGTTTTGCTTATTAAGCTGGTAAGTTTTGCTTGTCCCTGATCACCTCCACACCAGTCATATTGTCCCTTATCACTGCCACACCAGTTAGTGTCCATGATCATTGCCACACCAGTCCCACTGTCCCTGATCACTACCACACTAGCTACAGTGTCTCTGATCATTGCCACACCAGTCCCACTCTCCCTGATCACTACCACACTAGCTACAGTGTCCATGATCATTGCCACACCAGTCCCAGTCTCACCAGACCTGTGCAAGTCAGCAGCAGTGTTCCTGATCACCTCCACACCAGTGAAGAGTTGCTTCTGCCTGCCGCCTGCACTAATCCTGGACTGTTCATTGATCACATTTCTGAGTGTTGCCTTGAGTGATCTTTTGCCTATTTGCTAACCATGTTTCTGTCTATGCCTAAACTGACCCATCTGCATGTCCAGCTGAATATATTCCTGCATGACCCAGTCTCAGTCATCCCCTGTGGATATTTGCACTCTTGGAACTACAGGAACTCTTTTGTTCTCCCTTTCTTTAGCCTCCTGGATTTTGTGGCCAGTGAACATGGCATTCCTGGGGGCAGCCACATACCAATAGGCTAGGCTTGCTTGGCTTATAGGAACTGGGACTGCTAAGCTATTTTTTCTGGCCACTCGTATAGAGGGGACCATTATAGTACATTGGTTTTGATACAATTGATTGATTTGTGTGATACACAAGATACAATGGTCTGTTATATAATCAGTCCAAAAATTAAAATTATTGCTATACTCCGGAGTAGCAAAATGTGTTTTGGGGTGTAATTATACATATGTATATGCTCTGTGTGAGAAATATCTTATTCATTTACAACTTTGTGTAAAAAAAAAAACTTTTTTCCAAAAACTTGTGATTAAACAATGATGTTTTCAAAAGACTCATCATGCCTTTAAAAAAAATACCTTGGGGTGTTTGCTTTCCAAAATGTGGACATTTTGTGGGTGTTTCCACTGTCCTGGTGCTTCAGAGCCTCCAAAAATGTGATAGGTGGTCAGGAAATTAGATGAGTGATCTGTGCCCCTAGATTGCCTGAAAGTGCTTCTTGGATTGTGGCTAGGCTGTGAAAAAGTCTCACACATGTAGTAATGTCTTTCTCCTGAGGAGTAGCAGAATGTGTTTTGAGGTGTAATTATAAGTATGCCTATGAAGTGTGTTAGAAATACCTTATTAATTGACAACTTTGTGCAAAATAAAAAAAAAGTGTGGCAATAAATGGCATTTTCAATACTCATTATGCCTTTCTTTCCAAAATGGGGTAATGTCATGGGTGTCACTGTCCTGGTGCTCCAGGGCCTCCAAAAATGTAAAAGGTAGTCAAATAATTAGATGCGTAATATATGCATCACGTACAGTATTTTCCTTGAAAGCCCAAAGGTGCTCTTTAGATTTTGGGCCCCACTTTGCATCTAGGCTGTGAAAAGCCTTACACATGTGGTATCTTCATACTCAGGAGGCATAGCAAAATGTGTTTTGGGTGTAATTATACGTATGCCTATGCGATTTGTGAGAAATAACTTGTTAATTAAAATTACAACTTTGTGAAAAAAATGAATTTCTTCATTTTCCACAAAATTGTGACAAAAAATGTACAACTTCAAAAAACTCAAAATACCTTTGACTGTCTACTTTCCAAAAAGGGGTCATTTTGGGGATATTTGCATTGTCCTAGCATTTTATAGCCTCAAGAAATGAGATAGGCCGTCATTACAGCAGAATTGATCGATTTTCAAGTGTATATACCATAGGTTGTAGACACTCTATATCTTTCACAAAGACTAAATAATATACACTGATTTGGGTTATTTTTACCAAATAAATCAATACTAACCAACATGTACTTTGGAGGCACCAATTAAAATATGTTTTACCAAAGAAATGCAGCATAATACATTTTGGCCAAAACTTATGAAGAAAGATTATATCTATGCAAAATTATAGAACAGAAAACTTGTTTTATTTTTTTGAAAAACAGTGGTGATTTATTGCTACCAAAAGAAAGCTCTATCTATCTAAAAACATGTTAAACAATTGTTTGGGTACAGTTTGTGTGACTGATTAATTGTCATTCAAATAAAAAGAAAAAAAGAAATAAAAACCAGACTGAGCTCAACCTCAATGTAAAAAATGTGCAGTGTATCCCTAGATAAATATACTATGTAAGGACCTAGCAGGGTCATCTGACACATGTAACAATATAGAAAATGACTTTATTAAACTAATAATCTAGAAAATACAAAACCAACTATTCAACTTATAAAATCAAATCATAATTGGCCAATTTTTAAAAACACAACCCATTCCTTATATATGAATACACTGACTGTTCCCTCGTAATAGACCTTAATCCTTAAAGTTCATCATGTAATAAATATATTTTTCCTCTCCCCCACTCTGTCTTGGGGACACATTTTATTCCCCTTTTATTTTACCAAATTGTCATTCAAACTGTGACCACAATGAAAGCTGAAAATGACCTGGGCAGGAAGGGGGTGAACGTGTTAAATCTTGAGGTGGTTCATTTAAAAGGCGTTATTAGAGTAAAATATTTGATTTCATTTAGTGTTTTTTTTAAATTGCTGTTTGCTTTTTCCCCTTTCTTGTACTTGATTGTTATTTGTGTAGAATTATACATTATACATTTTGTATAATTTTTTTTTCTCTGTTTCTGCCTGTGAAAATCATGTAAATAATGTGGCTAATAGGGGGCACAAGAACAGGTCCAGGATAGATGAAAGGAACTCCACTAACCCTCGGGAGCCATTTAAACTCAATTGCATTATTAAAACCATGATAAAACACTTTAATTTTGCCTCCACTATTGACTTCAATACATTTTGCCTAAATTGCAGAATTTCACCAAGAACTCACAATGTTTGCCAAAGTATTGGGGAAATGGAAACACAAAGTTTTAGGCTGGGTTCACACTATTGCCCTGCATTCAATTCGCAATAGCAGATTTTGACCAGCTGCAGCTCCGGTGCGAATTAGCAAGGGACCCTGTGTGTCTTTTGGTCTGTTTTAGGTCCGGATTCAGCCAAAAATTTGGGCTGAACTCAACCTGAAATGGTGAACGGGGACGCACCGGACCCCTGCAGGGAGCCGCATGTGTGAACTCAGCCTCCCTCATCACTAGTAATTAGTGAACAGGTTATGACCCTTTAACCAGTTGCCGACCGCCCGCTATGGCTTGATGGCAGCAAATTGGTTCGTTATCGCAAACCACCATCACTGTGTTCCGGGGGAGCCAGGGAGTGGGTAGGGCGGACTCGATCCCCGCCGGCTACCCCGCAGTGCGAGAACGGAGGTCTGTGTAAAACACAAGTAAACACAAATCTCCGTTCTGATAGAGGGGGAAGGCATGTGATCACAGACTTCCTGTATATGGGAGCCGTGATCACTCCCCTCCTCCTGCCAGCCCATCCCCCGCACAGTTAGAACACACTGAGGGAACACAGTTAACCCTTAGAGCGCCCCCTTCAGGTTAACCCCTTCACTGCCAATGGCATTTACACAGTAATCAATGCATTTTCATAGCACTGATTGCTGTATAAATGCCAATGGTGCCAAAAAAAGTGTCAAAATGGTCCGACAATAAAGCAGTACTGCTAAAAAACACAGATCGCCTCCTTTACTAGTAAAATATAAAAAAAAAAAACCCCATAAATGAATTCTCATCATTCGTAAACACGGCAACTTTTGCGCAAACCAATCAATAAACACCGATTGCGATTTTTTTTTTCACCAAAAATATGAGGAAGAATATAAATTAGCCAAAACCGATGAAAAAAAAATGCTTTTTTATATATTTTTTTGGATTTGTATTTTAGCAAAAAGTAAGAAATTTTGGGGGTTTTTTTGCAAAATTGTCGCTCTTCTTTTGTTTATAGCAGTGATCAGAAATGATGCAGAGGGGATCAAATACCACCAAAAGAAATCTCTATTCGTGGTGAGAAAAAAAAGGATGCAAATTTTGTTTGGGTACAACGTTGCACGACTGTGAAATTGTCAGTTAAAGTGATGCAGTGCTCTGGTCCTATAGGGGGAAATCCTTCCGGGGCTGAAGGGGTTAAGGCATTTGTCAGGCTAGTTCACTAGTGTCAGGAATTAATTCTAATAAATAAAAATTGTTATTCAACAGCTATTCTAATGCAGAGAGTTAACGTTATAACATTTTACCAAAAAAAAAAAAATGAAGAGGCACATCAGATTAAGACAGCATTGTACATTCCCCCCCAAAAAATCACACCATTCATTTTAACTAATGAATAACATAATTGCCAGGTGCTTATATCATCAAACATACACAGAGCATTTGGGTCCTAAGCTGATTTGTTTTATCCGGACCATTAGTACAAATGTTAATGTTGTACAATGTGGAATTGCTGTCAATAATTGCAGGTGTGCAGCAATTTCGTCTTCGAAACAATAGATCATCCTCTTCTGTCATAGCAATTCTCTCGTGCTCTTTACGGAAAGCCTGAGTGACTCATAGAAGACATTTACGTTCTTTGATATGGTGTTATTTCTTCAGCACTTTTTCTATAGCAGGCGGAATGTGGTCAGCCATATTGTCTGAAAAAATAACGGTACTGACAGTAAAAAAAAGAAAATACTTAGCTGCTATTATATGAAAATAGCTAAACTATATACAACCAATAATAACTGTATGCACATATTATCATAAAAAAATAATTAGAGCCACTGTAATAACTAAAGGCAGTCTTATTTAACAAACAACGCTGAACACTTTTCATTGCCATATTTTAAAAAAAGCTGAACTAAGCAAACAACTAAATATACAGATCAAATGTGTTTGTGGGGCCGTTTGACTAATCAAAGGATTTTTTATTTCCACCTATTCAATCCAATACTGAAGTTTACACATCTCTGCCACACAGCACAGCCATACCTATTGGGCAAAATACCAGATTTGTTTCTGCTGCAGTAACCAACAGGCATAAGTGTGTGCATAGGGTGTGCAGGGTGTGCCCGGGCACACCCTAATCCCCTTGTGCGCATTAGCATAATCACACTGTGTGCAGGCGGGGAGATGGGAAACCTCTTCCTCTTACCAGCTCTGCCATTCTCTTTGCCGGCAGGGAAATCAATGTGCCGGAGACATATACTGTACATGTAGACACACACACACGCATGCATGTGTGTTTGAGCTTTGGGGTGCACATTCTAATGCAACACTTATGCCAACAGGTCTTGAACCTGCCTCAAGCAAAAGACTGATTACCCCATCTCTGTGTCACTCTGCTCTCCACTCTTATCAGCATATTCCTGAGCACTGCAGCTTCGTTTTCTGGTTCCCCATGCCCCAGTCTGAGCTCTGTTGTATCTCCCTGGATATGGATGTGGATAGCATGAGGCTGATTCTATTCACGCTTGCATATGGAAAAAAAAATGAATAGGAATATAGAGCTGCATGATGTGTGCCTTCTATATATAGTATGTGGATATGTGGTTCAGGTCTAAACAAACATGTTTAACAACCAGGACACTTGATGGAAAAATGTTTAAAGATTTTAAATGTTTCTGAATGTTCTAAAACATTCCCTAAAAAGATATCAAGTCATGGGTTAACCACTGATTGATAGTAAATTATCGGCTGACAACAGACACCCTTTCCTACAATTAGAGATCTGTCCTCGCTTCATTTAGAGCCAGATACGAATATTGACTAATGCAGTTAGATAATTGTGCCATCAATAAAGAAATGAATACCCAATAAACATTTTAGGAAGGTAGTCTGTTTAAAAATGCATTGAGAAGATGAATTGTAAGCCTGGAGCATTGTATCTTGGTGTAATTATCTCCCTGTGTTTTTCAAACTCCCTTCAGAAGCTTCCGTGTCTTGACAACCCATAAGTAAAGAAATAACTACCGTGTTAATAGATTGACGTAATCAGTTATAAGCATAGACCGAGATTTACTTCGCTCCTGTCTAGAGATTAACATCCTTTCCCACAGACAACAGTCGGCTATTAAATGATAGTTAGTCACCAATTGGGTACTGAACTATAGAAAAATCCCTTACAAAATCTTGTAAGTCTTTGTAAATTTTAGAAATTTGTAAAAAGGTAGTTCACAGGACCAACAAT
>BLSH010264502.1:423191-435511 GCA_018402905.1 Glandirana rugosa
TAAAAAAGTCTGTTATACCGACTGGTGTAAGGCGCACATCAGATTAAGACAGCATTGTACATTCCCCCCCAAAAAATCACACCATTCATTTTAACTAATGAATAACATAATTGCCAGGTGCTTATATCATCAAACATACACAGAGCATTTGGGTCCTAAGCTGATTTGTTTTATCCGGACCATTAGTACAAATGTTAATGTTGTACAATGTGGAATTGCTGTCAATAATTGCAGGTGTGCAGCAATTTCGTCTTCGAAACAATAGATCATCCTCTTCTGTCATAGCAATTCTCTCGTGCTCTTTACGGAAAGCCTGAGTGACTCATAGAAGACATTTACGTTCTTTGATATGGTGTTATTTCTTCAGCACTTTTTCTATAGCAGGCGGAATGTGGTCAGCCATATTGTCTGAAAAAATAACGGTACTGACAGTAAAAAAAAGAAAATACTTAGCTGCTATTATATGAGAATAGCTAAACTATATACAACCAATAATAACTGTATGCACATATTATCATAAAAAAATAATCAGAGCCACTGTAATAACTAAAGGCAGTCTTATTTAACAAACAACGCTGAACACTTTTCATTGTCATATTTTAAAAAAAGCTGAACTAAGCAAACAACTAAATATACAGATCAAATGTGTTTGTGGGGCCGTTTGACCCATCAAAGGATTTTTTATTTCCCCCTATTCAATCCAATACTGAAGTTTACACATCTCTGCCACACAGCACAGCCATACCTACTGGGCAAAATACCAGATTTGTTTCTGCTGCAGTAACCAACAGGCATAAGTGTGTGCATAGGGTGTGCAGGGTGTGCCTTGTGCGCATTAGCATAATCACACTGTGTGCAGGCGGGGAGATGGGAAACCTCTTCCTCTTACCAGCTCTGCCATTCTCTTTGCCGGCAGGGAAATCAATGTGCCGGAGCCATATACTGTACATGTAGACACACACACGCATGCATGTGTGTTTGAGCTTTGGGGTGCACATTCTAACGCAACACCTATGCCAACAGGTCTTGAACCTGCCTCAAGCAAAAGACTGATTACCCCATCTCTGTGTCACTCTGCTCTCCACTCTTATCAGCATATTCCTGAGCACTGCAGCTTTGTTTTCTGGTCCCCCATGCCCCAGTCTGAGCTCTGTTGTATCTCCCTGGATATGGATGTGGATTGCATGAGGCTGATTCTAGTTCATGCTTGCATATGGAAAAAAAAATGAATAGGAATATAGAGCTGCATGCTGTGTGCCTTCTATATATAGTATGTGGATATGTGGTTCAGGTCTAAACAAACATGTTTAACAACCAGGACACTTGATGGAAAAATGTTTAAAGATTTGAAATGTTTCTGAATGTTCTAAAACATTCCCTAAAAAGATATCAAGTCAGGGGTTAACCACTGATTGATAGTAAATTATCAGCTGACAACAGACACCCTTTCCTACAATTAGAGATCTGTCCTCTCTTCATTTAGAGCCAGATACGAATATTGACTAATGCAGTTAGATAATTGTGCCATCAATAAAGAAATGAATACCCAATAAACATTTTAGGAAGGTAGTCTGTTTAAAAATGCATTGAGAAGATGAATTGTAAGCCTGGAGCATTGTATCTTGGTGTAATTATCTCCCTGTGTTTTTCAAACTCCCTTCAGAAGCTTCCGTGTCTTGACTCTACATACTACCAAACATTGAATATCTTTATGACTTTTTCATGTTCTAACAAAATACCTTTAGGCACATAGCAAATATGACCAACACTTTTTTTAGTCAAAGGTTATTCATGCAGTAGTGTTTTTATCAGAGCACACCTCTAATTAACCACTTGCCTACTGGGCACTTCCACCCCCTGATAGGCAGCACTGATGGGCACTGATAGGTGGCACTGATAGGTGGCACGAATGGGCACTGGTAGGCAGCACTGATGGGCACTGATAGGCAGCTCTGATAGGCAACTCTGATGAGAAAGAACTGATGAGCACTGATTGGCAGTAAGGTTGCCACATTATCCCTTTAATCCAGGACACATATGAATTACACAGGTTCTGAGGCTAATTTAATGCAGATAAGGCACCAAGTGGGTTTAATTAACACCTTAATCAGCCACAGAACCTGTGTAATTAATGTGTGTCCTGCATTAAAGGGATGATGTGGCAACCCTAATTGGCAGCACTGGTGGGCACTGATAGGCAGCAATGGTGGGCACTGTTGGGTCTGCACTGATAATCAGGACACCATGGGCGTCCATAGAACTTTTTTCAGGGGGGGCATAATTTTAAGGTCACCCATGCACCGCCCCTTTTTGACAATTTCATTATCACATTATCACGGTCAGAAACTGCAGATGTAGTACAGGAGATGGTCAGAGACGGCTGACATAGTACAGAAGACGGTAAGAGACTGCGGACATGGTAGAGGAGATGGTCAGAGACTATAGACATGGTACAGGAGATGGTCAGAGACTGTGGACATGGTACAGGAGACGGTTAGAGACTGCGGATATAGTACAGGAGATGGTCATAGTCTGCAGACATACTACAGGAGATGGTCAGAGATTGCAGACATACTACAGGAGACGGTCAAAGACTGCAGACAGGGTACAGGAGACGGTTAGAGACTGCGGCTATGGTACAGGAGATGGTCAGAGTCTGCAGACATACTACAGGAGATGGTCAGAGATTGCAGACATACTACAGGATATGGTCAAAGACTGCGGACATGGTACAGGAGATGGTCAGAGACTGCGGATATGGAACAGTAGACGGTCAGAGACTGTGGACATGTTACAGGATATGGTTAGAGATTGCAAATGTACTACCGGAGATGGTCTCCCGGCTCCACTTCACTTGTCAGCTTCAATTATTACTGTCCTGTCCCCCAGTCACAGTCCCCGGCCCCCCGAATTGTGTCACCTTCTATTTCAGTTATCCATCTTATTCCATTTCCTCACCTTCTAATAATGATATCCCGGAGAGGTGGTGATGAGTGGTGGTGATCCAGAGTCCCTGAACAACAGTCAGGCAGGCCGCAGGTGGGAGGAGAAATCAGGCACGGCCGCTGCAGGCACGGGCAGCTGTGGATTTGGATGGATCTCTGAGCCAGTCTAATGGATGCCACCGGGCTGCGGGCACCAGAGAAGGAGGTGGGTGGAAACTGAAGAAAATCAGTCCCTCCCTGCCCTGCTGCCTGCAAGTCACTGGGTTCCACGGCTGGAGAAGGAGGAGGTGGGTGGAGAGAATGAGACAGTCTCAGGATGCCGTGCAGAGTGCAGCACTAGATGCAGGCCTTGCTCCACTCTGCCTCACTGAGACTCTGATTCTGACGTCACTGGTTGCTAGATGCCAGGCAGGGCAGCCCTAGCAACCACTGCCAAACTTCTGAAAATCAGTTACTAGGGTGTCCTTTGTCTCTCCCAGAACTGGACGACCATGCTGGAGCCGCCATTGGGCTATAGCACGGTCGGGAAGTGGTTAAAGCCCAGCTCCAGGAAACTTGAAACTTCTCCCTTGCGATGGTCCTGCGTCTGCATTACAAGGGTTAAAGGATAGCTAAACCCAAGAACAATAATGCAATATATTGCAGCTTACAGTCCCTAGATATAATGGGGGCATTTGTTTCTATTTATTTTTCAGGCTAAGAATATTTTCAGTAAATAAATAAAATACCTATCGATCTTGCCAGACATGCAGTGTCCCAATAACTTCCTGTTAGCTGCACCAAAGAATTTCTTCCTTCTTAGGTATCCTCTGTAAACTAACATTTGCCCTGGATATGAAGATGTAGAAATACAGGCCAATATAGTCCATATCAAGAGGGCAGCCTCGGTAGCAACCATGGCTCCCTCCATAGATACAGCCAATAATGTGTTATTTTCAGGTTTGCCAGGTGATATTAAAAGGAAAGAACTGAAAAAATTAAGCAAATGCAACCACCACACCTAGGACTGGTAAGATGCAATATAATACATTTTAGTTTGGGGAAAATACCTTTAAACTGCTCTTTTAGATCTAGGGGGCTTGGAAAAGTAAATTTACTTACCTGATCCTCCACTCCTCTGTGCTGCTAGACCGGTCCCGGCAGCATCTTCTCTCCCATGCTCTTGCAGTCTAAGGTCCTGACATCATGAAGACTGATGCTTGGTCTATAGTCCTGCATTGGACACAAGAACCTAGAAGAACAATCCACTACTAGAGCATGGTGGGCCACTGTCTGCCAGGGAAGTGGAGGAGCAGGTAAGTAGAACTTCTTCTAGACTAAATGAGCAGTTAATCGTTGCAGTGTGTGCATAGCCGCATTGCAAGGGAACATTTTAAAGTTGGGCTTTAAAATGTACAGTGCCTTAAAGTATGCATACCCCTTGAAATTTTCCACATTTTGTCATGTTACAACTAAAAATGTAAATGTATTTTATTGGGATTTTATGTGATAGCCCAACACAAAGTGGCACATAATTGTGAAGTGGAAGGAAAATGATAAATGGTTTTCAAAATTGTTTACAAATAAATATACGAAAAGTGTGGCGTAAATTTGTATTCAGCCGCCCTAAGTCAATACTTTGTAGAACCGACTTTCACTGCAATTACAGCTGCAAGTCTTTTTAGGGATGTCTCTAACAGCTTTGCACATCTAGAGAGGACATTTTTGCGCATTGTTCTTTGCAAAATAGCTCAAGCTCTCTCAGATTGGATGGAGAGCGTCTGTGAGCAGCAATTTTCAAATCTTGCCACAGATTCTCAATTGGATTTAGGTCTGGACTTTGACTGGGCCATTCTAACACATGAATATACTTTCCATTGTAGCTCTGGCTGTATGTTTAGGGTCGTTGTCCAGCTGGAAGGTGAACCTCCTCCTCAGTCTCAAGTCTTTTGCAGACTCTAACAGATTTTCTTCTTAGATTGCCCTGTATTTGGCTCCATCCATCTTCCCAGCAACTCTGACCAGCCTCCCTGTCCCTGCTGAAGAAAAGCATCCCCACAACATGATGCTGCCACCACATGTTTCACGGTGGGGATGGTGTGTTCAGGGTGATTTGTAGTGTTATATACAAACAAAAGTGCTGCGCTACTATCAACCATAAATCCTAATAAAAATATGTGCAAAAAAAAAGTTCATTGGTCATAAAGTGCAAAGTGCCAATATACAACAATCAATATTTAACATATCCCACACTGTGAATAGCATGATAAATATAGTGCAAATGTTAAATGTTGCAAAAAAGTATAATATTGCAAAAAAGTATCAAAAAAAGAAATAAATATAAAACAAAGTCCCAGTAAGTGAAATCTTCTGATCCATCTGATGCATGTGCTGAAAAATAAACCACCAGTCTCTCATACTGCTCACCTTATCCCAGATAATAAACAGCATTCATCCCCACCATGGGATATGAAATGGCCAGCAAGATTCCACACTAACCAACAACTCCTTTCCAGCTGGGAACTCGACCTTTGGATAGGGGAGCTGAATCCTCTCAGATGTATATATATATAACGAAAAAAAATCTAGTGCTCTCTGTTTAAAGAGTAATTTATTTTCCAAAAAGGTCAAACACCCTTACAAGGAAGGCACATCAAAACCGTGCGAGCTGGTAAAGCCTCATACACTGAACATTCAGATGGCTGCAACCGTGGCATCCAAACACAAGCTCCTACTACCTAGGTGCATATCGTCCGGGTGTGACTTTATCAGTAGGGGTCCTTAACACTTGATATGCAGTGTTAGTTTTCCTCCACACATAGCGTTTTGCTTTTAGGTCAAAAAGTTCAATTTTGGTCTCATCTGACCAGAGCACCTTCTTCCACATGCTTGCTGTGTCCCCCACATGGCTTCTCACAAACTGCAAACGGGACTTCTTATGGCTTTCATTCAACAATGGCTTTCTTCTTGCCACTTTTCCATAAAGGCCAGATTTGTGGAGAGCACGACTAATCGTTTCTCCCACCTGAGCTGTAAATCTCTGCAGCTCCTCCAGAGTTACCATACCTCTTGGCTGTTTCTTTGATTAATGCTCTCCTTGCCTAGCCTATCAGTTTAGGTGGACGGCCATGTCTTGGTAGGTTTGCAGTTGTGCCATACTCTCTCCATTTTGGAATGATGGATTGAACAGTGTTCCATGAGATGTTCAAAGCTTGGGATACTTTTTTATAACACAACTCTGCTTTAAACTTCTACACAACTTTATCCCTGACCTGTCTGTAGGGTTGCCACATCATACCTTTAATCCAGGACACGTATGAATTTCACAGGACCTGTGGCTGATTAAGGTGGTAATTAGACTCACTTGGAGCTTTATCTGCATTAAATTAGCCTCAGAACCTGTGTAATTCATATGTGTCCTGGATTAAAGGGATGATGTGGCAACCCTACCTGTCTGGTGTGTTCATTGGCCTTCATGATGCTGTTTGTTCACTAAGGGTCTCTAACAAACCTCTGAGGGCTTCACAAAACAGCTGTATTTATACTGAGATTAAATTACACACAGGTGGACTCTATTTACTAATTAGGTGACTTCTGAAGGCAATTGGTTCCACTAGATTTTAGTTAGGGGTATCAGAGTAAAGGGGGCTGCATACAAATGCATGCCACACTTTTCAAACGTTTATTCATAAAAAAATTTGAAAACCATTTACCATTTTCCTTTCACTTCACAATTATGTGCCACTTTGTCCTATCTCATAAAATCTCAATAAACTACATTTACGTTTTGGTTGTAACATGACAAAATGTGAAAATTTTCACACCCAGAGGTTTTTCTTGTGAAATTCCCAATAAGTTTGATGTGTCACATGACCCTCTTCCTATTGAAAAAACAAAAGTTGGATTCAAAATGGCCAACTTCAAAATGGCCGCCATAGTCACCACCCATCTTGAAAAGTTTCCCCCCTCACATATACTAATGTGCCACAAACAGAAAGTTAATATCACCAACCATTCCCATTTTATTAAGGTGTATCCATATAAATGGCCCACCCTGTAGAATAGTACACAATCACAAGCGCACAGTATACATAAACTTATTGTTACATCATCATTATAAAAATTAAAACACCAATCTCACCTATGCACCACAGAAAACCATATACAGTAGTGAATAATGTGAATTGTATAAAAAATGTGTTGTGAACTGAATTGCTGCCACTTTAACTACCTCAATACCAGGCACTTTCACCCCCTTCATGCCCAGGCCATTTTTCAGCTTTCAGCGCTGTCACATTTTGAATGACAATTGCACGGCCAAGCTACACTGTAACCATGTTAAATTTTTATCATTATCTTCACACAAATAGAGCTTTCTTTAGTTAGTATTTAATCACTGCTGGGTTTTTTATTTTTTACTAAACAAAAAAAAAAAAAGACCAAAAATTTTGAAAAAAAAAAACATTTTTCTTAGTTTTTGTCAGTAAATTTTGTAAATAAGTATTTTTTCTCCTTCACTAATGTCTACTGATGAGGAGGCACTGATGAGCACTGATTAGGTGGCACTGATGGGCACTGATGAGGTGGCACTGATGGGCACTGATGAGGTGGCACTTATGGGCACTGATTAGGTAGCACTGATGAGGAGGCACTAATATGCCTCACTTATGGGCACTAATAGGTGGCACTGATGGGTGGCACTGGTGGGCACTGATAGGTGGCACTGGCAGGCACTGATAGGTGGCCCTAGGGGGCACTGATAGGTGACACTGATGGGCACTAATAGGTGGTACTGGTGGGCACAGATAGGTAGCACAGATGGGCACTGATGGGTATTGATGGGTGGCACTGATGGGCATTGATGGGTGGCACTGATGGGCAATGATGGGCGGCATTGTTGGGCAGCACTGATAGGCGGCACTAGTAGCCAGCACTGACTGGCATCACTAATGGGCACTAATTGGTGCCACTGCTGGGCCCTTATGGGCACTGACTGCTAGCACTGGCAGGCACTTGTGGGCACTGACTGCTGGTACTGGTGGGCACTTAGTGCTGGCACTGGGGTGGGCACTGGTTGCTGGCACTGGTGGTCAATTGTAATCAGGGCACTGATTATCAGTGCCCTGGTTACATCCCTATACATCCATTGTGAGAGGAGATGCCGCTGATCAGCTTTCCTAACCACACACTCTGTCAGTGTGAAGCGAGGAGCGCCAATTGCCGGCACTTCCTTGTTTACATGTAAGCGGCTGTGATTGGTCACAGCCGATCACATGGCTAAGGAGCCACGGCTCTTTGCACAGATCGGGGTCACACCTTGTCCTGGAAACACGGCGTGACCCCTTATATGACGTCATCCCAGAACGACAGCCGCACCGCCCCGCCATCATTTGACGGTGGGCGGACACTAAGTGGTTAAATTAAGTGCAAAATTAATAAAATGCACCTGATGAACCTCTAGCAGGTAAATAGAGGCACATGTGCATAAAAAACATAAATTGCAAAAATATAAAAATATTAAATAAACCTACACATGCCTTAACCCAATATAAACACATATAAAACACTAGACTTGTGCATGGCTGAAAAATTTGCTTTCGGTCCATTCTTTTTTATTTTTTCGGAAATTCGAAAAATTCAGAATTCAGAAATTCGGAAATTCAAAATTTGGAAATCAGGAATTTGCGAATTCGGCAATTGTGGTAATTCGGAAATCCGGCAAACAGCCGAAAATCCAAAATATGAATATTCAGAAATTTGGAAATTCTGAAATCCGAAAATTCGATAATAACAAAAAACATTTGAAATAATAAGTAACTAATAAATAACTATTACATTATAGGTACTGAAACTTCCTTGAAAATATGGCTGTTGGTGATAAATTTCATATTTAAGTTCACTAACAGCCAAATTTTCAAGGAAATTCCAATACCTATAATTTAATATTTATTATTATTTCAAATGTTCTTTCTTATTTCCGAATTTCCAAAAATTTGGAAATTCAGAAATAAGAAAGAACATTTGAAATAACAACTAACTACTCATTTTCTTCCCTGTGATGACATTGAATCCAGCAGAAAAATGCACTGCTCCTAGGTGCCAGAGGGAGGATCCACGCAGGTGCCATATGTCACATCTAATGAGGAAAGTGGGAAGAGGATTTCCCATTATTCAGTAGGAATGCATGATGTGGTGGGTGTGTGTGTGGGCAGGGTTCTAAGCCATTATCTGTGTCTTAGAGACACAATGCTGTACTGATGTGAGCAGCTATTTGCATATCGGCCAATCGATGATTGTGAGAGGGTTGCAACTGAGCGCTACCCTGATTGTACCCACCAAGGGAAGTAAGCTTGACATAAGCATGTCACCACTCTCCTTCATTATACCACATAGAGGAGTGTGACCAGGAGTCATTTTTCCATAGGGAAAAAGTAGCAGCACCTAAATGCACAAAACAAATATTGCACTAATTAGGAGGAATAAGAGATGATTGTGAGTGCAGAAGTACTAGAAAACTGGACTAAGGAAAGTAAAGGAGACAGTTTATGGACAAATTAAGCAAAGTACATTTCTAAATAATATAATTTTCTTTCTTGGTGGAGTCCAATCTTAACTTGATATTGTAATTAAAAAGTTGCTTTCATTTTTTTTTACATAGTTACATAGTCAGTGAGGTTGAAAAAAGATACAAGTCCATCAAGTCCAACCTATGTGTGTGTTTTTATGTCAGTATTACATTGTATATTCCTCAATGTTGTGGTCCCTTAGGTGTGCATCTAATAGTTTTTTGAAATTATCTATACTCCCAGCAGAAACTACTGCTTGTGGAAGGGAATTCCACATTCTCATTGCTCTTACCGTAAAGAAACCTCCACGCATTTTAAGGTTAAACCACTTTTCTTCTATTCTTAGTGAATGGCCACGTGCCTTTGTGTAATCCCTTGCACTGAATAGTTTTGTCCCTATAGTGGGGTCACCAGTACAGTATTTGTACATTGAAATCATATCCCCTCTCAAGCGTCTCTTCTCCAGAGAGAATAAGTTCAGTGCTTGTAATCTTTACCCATAACTAAGGTCCTCTAATCCCTTAATTAGCTTTGTTGCCCTTCTCTGAATCCTTTCCAATACCTGGACATCCTTCCTGAGGACTAGTGCCCAGAACTGGATGGCATACTCCAGGTGCGGCCTCACCAGAGACTTGTATAGTGGGAGAATTATTGATTTATCACTAAAGTTAATCCCTTTCTTGATGCATGCCAACACTTTGTTAGCTTTGCTTGCAGCAGCTTGGCATTGCATGCCATTGCTGAGCCTGCTCTCTACTAGGACCCCTAGGACTTTTTCCATCCTAAATTCCCCCAGAGGCTCTACCCCTAGTGAGTAGTTTGTGTTCATGTTTTTGGTACCCAAATGCATTATCTTACATTTTTCTACATTGAATCTCATTTGACACTTGTCTGCCCACCCCATTAATTTATTCAGATCTTTTTGCAAGGTTTCCACATCCTGTGGAGAATTTATTGCCCTGCTTAGCTTGATACTGTCCTACTTAGCTTGGTAAACCATTTTTTAATGTACAGGTATAATTAAAATAACACCTAATGATTCTACCATCAAAGTCCTTGATCCAGCACTTCCTCTTATGAGAAAGCACTTCCAAGTGCACTCTTCCCTTAGTCACCCTATTATATACTTCTATGGTGAAAACTAAAAGTGGTGATGGTACTGACAAACATTACATAAACATTGCCAACCATTGTGCCTACAGGAAATTGGTCTAAAACAATGACGTGCAGTCAATGCTAGAGTGAGGGCATGTGGAAGGGATGTGGCTGAAAGAGATCACTGACATAGATGCAATAAAGAAACAAATATATAACAAAACACAAGATTTTATGATAAAGAAACATGGCACACAGTACTTTAGCAAACTGAAGGTCATCCAGATTGGCATAGGTGTGCGTAGCCTATTGCATTAGGGTGTGCACCACAAAGTGCAAACAAACATTTGTGTGTGGCTATATATGTCAGAAGGGCAGAGATCGGTGTCAGTAGTTTATTTTTATTTTATTTTTATTTATTTATTCTTCAATTTAGTTTTTTTATTATTTTGTACAATATTATATTTTATTTTATTTTTTTACAATTTTATTTAGGAGCCCTGCTGGGGGGCTTTGATGAAATATCAGTGGTCTAAACAGACCCCTGATGTCTCACTTTTGAAACAGAGAAAGGGACTGAGGACAGATATTCCCCCGTCCCTTTCTCTGCAGCCAGGCAGCAAGGGTAATCTGCACAGTACAGGGTGATAAGGGTATGCCCGGGCACACCTGCCACCCTATGTGCGCACACCTATGCAGATTGGGTTTAGATCTACTATAAGAATCTCTGCCCATTTTACTTTTAATGAGAGCCCAGGCTGTGGAAGAGCTGGGTATCCCTTTCTGTGGAATTCTGAGCTATGATATTTAAGACTCACACCTAACGTTTCCACCTACTCTTCTTACTGTGTTTCCATGGTAACAATCAAACAGTATGGAGGCACATAGGATGAGTAGTTTGTCAGGTATGGAGCCTGGTCTGCAATCCTTTCAGCAAGAGGTTGAAGAAAGGTCCTAGACTGAATTGCATGACTCCACAGCTTACACTTCTTATGAATTAAAGAAGAATATTATAAACTGAACTTCAATAGGGGTTCATCTATTTCTTTGTGCAAGTAATATAGTGTTTCAGGTGTGCAGTTCCCCGTTATTAGGCACATTTAGACATGAAATTTCAACATTTTATTAAGATAACTGGAAGAACAATATGGCTACTAACCTAAACTTCCCCTTCAAAGCATTTGTTTGACTTGGCAACACTTAGTTAACACTTAGGTTGTGTAACCATTGTGTATCATAAACCAGTGGCTCTCAACCCTGTCCTCAAGTACCCCCAACAGGCCATGTTTTGGGATTTCTCTTAGATAAAATAGTTGTCCAAAATTCCAAGCCATTGACTCTGATTCAACCACTTGACAACTGGGCACTTAAACCCCCTTAACAAGCAGACCAATTTTCAGCTTTCAGCGCTCTCACACTTTGAATGACAATTACTCAGTCATGCAACACTGCACCCAAAATTAATATCGCGTTTTTTATTTTTTGGGTCTCTACTAATTTATGGTGGTTTTCTTTCGAGATAAACACACTTTTTTTCCTGCGTTTAAAGTATACCCACGTCACAACGTACTGACTCATTAACAGTAAGTTTCACACTCTCGCGACTTTCGACTTTTAACCAGACGAACAATTCCCCCAAATTCACGGGTCAACAGTTCACCAACTTAGTCTCAGTTACCGAACCTTAAAACCTGTTGATAAAATAGATTCTCTTTAGGGTTTTGTACCGGACAAC